>JAJOOR010003224.1:0-55476 GCA_036250505.1 Solanum acaule | reverse complement strand
ACCTTCACATAGTACAATAACACTTGATAACACTTTAATTCAATAGATAATGCCTTCAAGGCCATATTCATAATACAATCCATAATTAAACACCTCCACCATAAGTGGATCAAACCAAGCAAGAACAATTATATCCATAATATGAGATTAATCCAACTTACCATCCTCCAAAGCCATAATCAACAACACTCAAGTCCCAACCATTTTACTTACCACAAGAGAATTCATCCATAACTTGCCCATAAGGCCACAACTTTCAATTCATCCATACATCATCAATTCATCATAGATAGATGTAGAAAATCATAAGAGTCACCAATACAATCCAATCCAAACACAATTTCATAAACTTTGAATCATAAGCAAAAGACCCACTTCATAAGCAAATTTAGGAGTTTAGGGAAAACATGGGTTCTTCAAGGAATTCCATATGAAATCATCTTAAAAACATTAATCAAACATTAATTCATCAATATAATGGCTTAGAAAATGTTTTGCCAATGAACCCATGCTTAGATTAGAATTTGAGATTTTTGTTCTTTGAAACACTTTTGAAACCCTTTTGATTGGACTCCTTGAAAGAAAGATTGATCAAGGATCAAGGGTGACCATACCTCTAAGTTGAAAACCCACGAAAATTGAAGAAGAAGCACTTGAAATCTTCAACCCTAGCTCCAACTTGACCTTGACCTTCAATGGTGTTCTAGAGAGAACCTTTTTTTTTTTTTAAAGAGGGGTTTTGATTTTTTTTTTGAAGAATGAATTAAAACAATACATTTTTAAAAGTTTAATACCATATATAGTTATTATAAATAATATAAAATGTACCCACTTCTTAATTTAACTAAAAAAAATAATATTTACGAAATCGCCCCTTGTCCACAAGGACTTACCAATTTATGCTTAAACTTTTAAGATTCATATGTTAGGCTCTAGTTTCACCTATCAACTTTTAGGGTCGCTACAGAAACATACATAAGTCAATATAACAATACAATAACATGCATACACCAAATATATACAATATCATCAACATTTACGAACAACAAACAATTTCACAATTCTCAAATATCACAGTTATATCAAGTCATTGGTCCTCTCATGAAACCCAAACTCAAACTGTTAGCATACCAGAACGTGGTACCCGATCTAATGATTATGCTAGAACGTGACAACCGATCCCATAATTATATCGGAACGTGGCAATCGATCCAAGTTAGTGTGTCGGAACGCAACACCCGATCCATTCAACAAGCCACAATCACAATCACAAGTATATTCTCACAATCATACAAGCAAGTCATGATTTCATGGCATTCATCATTCATATATCCTCATTTATAATTAATGTGATCAATAATGCAACATTCGCATACATACATGTATCATAATGAAGCAAGAAGAAAATACATCACACAATCATAGAATCACAACCATCACCTACCTCAAACAAAGCTTGAATCCCCTAAGAAACTTGATTCTTCCCTTTCCGGATTCGTTACTTGTTCTTGGTCTACAAACAATTAATTTAACACGAGAATCAATAAACAATCACTAATTACTCGAATTACTAACAATTCTATCAACCCTAGATCATACCCAGATTAGGGCTTTTTCCACTATAATTCTCATATCAAAACCCTCCCCCATATATAATTACCCATTAGATTACGTTCTACGGATTGAAAAATGGATTCAGGGAGTTCAAAATCTTACCTTTAGCCTCAAGAATGGTGGAAAACTGTTAAGAAAATCCCTAGGTTCGTTCCTTAGCACTCAAGTTCAAAAATTGCAGAATAAAAATATTTTTGGGGTTTATTTCCGACTTTAAGTTGTGTCTGCCTCGCTATGGCGGCACCCACCCCACTACAACGGCCCCGCCCTAGTGGAAGAATCCCACCTCAGCGTCTTGAACGGAAACAGTGAGCAAAATTAATAATTCCAAGACCCCATTTCACAACACACCTCTAACCAACGACACTCAGAAACTACCCGTTCACGCTAAGATCAATTTCGGGAGTTCTACTGACACGAATTCAATTCCGTAAAGTCATATGGGTTCCTTAATGACTTATCTATCTACTCATGTGATCAAATTGATAATTAGATCACCCAATTGCTACCATATTTCCCTAGACTTTAATGACTCTGATTTCGTCCAAATCTGGGCTAGGTTGGGAAATCTCAAGATATTACGAAAAAGTTTTTCGTCCTAATTTTTTTTTCCGTTGGCTTTTCTATAACAACGGGAACAGGTCATTACAATAGATACCAATTTACCCATCATTCATCCCCGAGTGACCAAACTTAGGACAACTGGCTAAAGAAAAAATGGAGTAGTACCTGAATCGACGAACAATTGGAGATACTTATCTTGCATGTCCCTCTCGGTCTCCCAAGTAGCTTCCTCAACTGGACGATGCTTCCATTGAACTTTCACGGACTTGATCTCCTTGGTCCTCAATTTACGCACATCACAATCAAGAATTGCAACCGGTTCCTCCTCATATTGGAGGCATTTGTCTAACACGATTAAGTCCCATTTAATAATGTAATCCCCGTTGCCATGACATCTCTTCAACATGGACACACGAAATTCGGATGAACTCCAAATAGATTAGGAGGTAAAGCCAATCTATAAGTCATTGGCCCTACACATTCAAGAACCTCAAAGGGACCAATGTATCGCGGACTTAGCTTGCCTTTTTTGCCAAATCTCATCACCCCTTTCATGGGTGATACCTTAAGAAGAACATTCTCACCAGTCTGGAATGCCATATCTCTTACCTTATGGTCTGCATACTTTTAATTTCTACTCTGGGTTGCTAAAAGTTTAGCTTGAATACTCCTCACCTTATCTTGAGCATCCTTCACTAAATCAACCCCCAAAGGTTTCACATGTCCAGTCTCAAACCATCCTATGGGTGATTTACATCCCCTCCCATAAAGTGCCTCAAATGGTGTCATATCTATGTTGGAGTGATAACTATTATTATAGGAGAACTCACACAAAGGTAAGAACTTATCCCAATGCCCTTCATAATCAATTACACATGCCCTCAACATGTCTTCTAACACTTGAATAGTCCTCTCGGACTGCCCGTCCGTCTGTGGATGAAAAGCGGTACTAAAAGTGAGTTGTGTGCCCAATTCATCATGTAATTTCCTCCAAAACTTGGCTGTGAATTGGGTACCACGGTCTTAGATGATAGAAAAGGGCACTCCATGCAACCTCACTATCTCTTTCACATAAACTTTAGCCAATTGTTCATCATTATAATCTATTCTTATGTCACAACCCGAGCCTACACCCCAGACGTGACACGACGTACAAGACTCCGAAGAGCCTCATACAAGCCTCATATCATTCATAACATAAGACATATGAAATAATGCGGAATTTAAAACTTTTCTTTAAATCCATACAATCGAAAACATCATTTAAAACATCGGAAGTCTACTTGTCTCACATGACACCATCTAATACATTTGAGTCAAAACTAGGTTCACGATCCTTACTATAGAAAGTCTAAAAAGAGTCTAATACAATGAAAGACATGAAATATCAATAAAACACTTGTCCTTTGATCCATGAGGACATACCACAAGGTTTGGAAGAACTCAATCCAAGCCCTTTGAACTAGAAGGAAACAACTCACTTGCTGGAACCTACACTTTGTAGAAAAATAGAAGAAATATGGATTAGCACACAAAAATATACTAAGTATGATAGCTATGCAAAAACCATGCTTAAAAAGGACATTTTGGTTGAAAACCATGCTTTATGCCAATTTTGAGAAACATCATGAAACTTTAGTATAAAAGGCATAAGATACAATCAATATCAACAAATAAGCCATTTCATCACATTAGAACTTTCACCTAAAGTAACCCTAAGCTATACTTGTTCAATGCAAGAATAGCATCCCATAATACTATTCCTACTAAGTACCACTTTGAGGCCACCTTAGATGAACTTACCATTCTTCCTTGCTCATTTTCTTTAGTCAATACTCATACATAAGGAACACATACATTTGATAAGTCATGACAAGGAAAGTAACTCATAATGCAATCCAAGTAAAGCATTATTCATTTCATTAAGCCTTTAAGTCAACATTCTTATTAGCTTCATTAAGAGCACATCCATTTCATTAGACATTAAGACATTGGAGAATCACACCATAGCCCTCTCAAAGCCTACACGTGCAATGCATGAATGACATCCTATACTACCACCCACACTTCATAGAACTTCTCAAGTAACCATAGCACGTATCTCACATGATGGGAATAAGCTCTAACCGGCATAGACCATGAAAGCAAACCATGGAATCCAGTGTCATACCCCCACACTGTAAAGAGGTGGTCTACTTGCCTAAGGTAGACCGGTAACATTTTAGCTTAGGTGAATCCACTAGCTAATATCCTATGCGGACACATAGTTATGGGATAAGAAAGATGTTCATTGAAACCCAAAACTAACGTGGGGAGAGCTTCCATCTTACCATATCCACTCAGTACCTTAGCCTTCATTCCCATATAGTAGTTCATTCACATTAACATTATTATACTTGAGAGGAATGTCATTGGACTATCGACCCAAGGTACATTATTACACATGAAAGGAATGCCATAGGCTTATCGATTCAGGGTACAGTATTAAGATAACTCATTAAATCCTCATGAAAGGAATACCATAAGCCTATCGATTCAAGATTCATTATTACATTAGTTCATTGGCATTTTAGGAAAGGAATGACATTGGCCAATCGATTCAAGAGTCATCATTACATTAGTTCATTGGCTCATTATGAAAGGAATGCCATTGGCCTATCGATTCAAGAGTCATCATTACATTAGTTCATTAGCTCATTATGAAAGGAATGCCATTCTCCTATCGATTCAAGAGTCATCAATACATTAGTTCTTTGGCTCATTATGAAAGGAATGCCATTGGCCTATCGATTCAAGAGTCATCATTACATTAGTTCATTGGCTCATTATGAAAGGAATGCCATTGGCCTATTGATTCAAGACAAAGCCTTAGAATACTTCATTAGTCATTTATGAAAGGAATGTCATTGACCTATCGATTCATGTTCATCATTATATTTTACGAAAATAATGCCCTAAGCCTACCAATTCAAGGTACATCAATCAAGATCACTTTCATTTACACAAGAAGAGGATGCTTAAGCCTACCAATTCAAGATGTAACATTGCATTGAAGAAACCTTTCACATATATCATCATCATCATTCATAAGTGTATAATTGAGAATAATCTTTCAATAATAACACAATTACATTCTAGACATGATCACATTACTTTCATAAACATAGAAACCTTGCTTTTCAATAAAGCACATGCATAATTCTCATAGTCATGTATAGGTTCTTCATTCATAGACCTTCAAGAACCCTAGATCACAATTCATGATTCACATCTTGCATCACTTATTCTATACATGGATATTCACATATTTCAATTAGATTAACTACTACATGCATAATTTGATCACAATCCACCCACATCAATCATCACCCACACTTTGAGATCTAATTTGACAAAATAGGGGAATTCATGGATTCATAGGTAATTCATCATAAAAACAGTAGTAATTCATCAAATTGATCATAATATAAGACAATAAACACTTTGAAATCGTTTTGAAAGTGAATCCATGCTATAGATTGAAAACCCTAGGTTTTGAAGAATTTCAACTTTGAGAAATAGAGTTTTGAAGGGACTCCTTGGATGGAACTTAACCAAGGATGAAGACTACCATACCTTGCTTGAAGAAACTCCACGAAATTGAGTGAGAAAGATGAACTCTTGAACTCCAAACTTTGATTTCTTCTTCTCCAATGGAGGTTTCTAGAGAGAGAATATTTGGGAGGGAAGGTGGTTTCTAATTTTGAGTTTTGGGAATAATGAATTGTAAAAGGTGTTTAATAGGTTAAAAAGCCTTAAATAACTCTAATAAAACAATATAAACCGTCCCAACCTAATCTAACCACCTTAGGAATTTACCACTTTGCCCCCAACTTGGCCGAATATGGGTAGATTCAGTGGTGACCTACACCCCTAGACCTACAGACTGTAGGTGGGCTCACGCCCCATCCTACAAGTCTGTGGTTTGGGTCAGCAAGTCAACGTTTGGGGACCTTGACCTATGGACCACCCCCACGAGGCGTGGATGGACCTACGGGGCGTAGGTCCCATCCGTAGGTCCTTGGATTTTTGACAGCTTTTGGTTTTTGGGCAGTTTTGGGGGTTAGACTTTAGGGTCCTCCTCAAGGACCCTTGGGGAGTCGTACCTTGACGTTTAACCCCTCAACCTAAGCTCGGGAACTAATTTTACAACATCAAACTAAACAACACACTCATAAGACTCTAGTCTCACCTACTAGTTTTCCGAGTCGTTACATTATCCCCCCTTTAGGAGCATTCATCCTCGAATGACACTTTAAACATTTTAGGGAATTAAAGACTCAAGACTAGAAGCCCATCATGCATGAAACATCATAAACAATGCACAAAACTAGGAGGAAACATCAACACCATCTCAAACATACTCCATGTAACACAAGAAAGTAAGAACTACATCTATAAACTCATTAGGCATGAAAACTTCAACATTTCTCATTTCATTGGAGGAATTACCTTCTCCAACTCAAATCATGCTCATCATAACATCATAACATCATTAAGCAGATTATGCAATTACTCTTAAAAGCACATTTAGGCATGTTCAACAATTCACCTCATGAAACATATAGGCAAGTCATACTAAATGCACATTAACATGAGGAACATAAATCATAAAAACTCATTTTCTCATTAAACATAAATTCATCAAGAACATGCATATCATAAGGAGACCATGGAAACACAATATCACACATGAATCCTAAACATGAAACAAGCCAAAAAGAACTCTTTGTCTTAAGCTTGAATAGGAATAAAATGAAAGAGATAAGGATATCGGAACTCTCAACAACTTTACTAATCAATCATACCATCTCCTCCTTGGGAATAAACCCATACTAAGGCTAACATGAAAATAACATATAGACCTTAAATAAACATTCACAACTATAAGGAACTATGAACATACTGGTGCCTTCATCTAGAAGGGCTCATTTGTCCTCTTTAGACCGGAGTGCATAGAAACGACCATAATTTGGAGGGATAGGAACCGTACCATTAAGAGAAGCTTGCTTGGCCTCCCGTCCTTTGGCCGTGAGAGTAGGGCAATTTTTCACTTGGTGATCACTCTTCCCACAATCATAGCAACCATCCGTACCGGCTAGGCACTTCCTATGGTGTTTCTTTCCATAATTGGTGCAAATAGGTTTAGGAAATGGAGACCCACTACCTTTCTCTAGGTTAACCCTAGGAGTGCTTGAAGAATCTTGGTTAGAACCCCTCTTTTTGAACCTTGGTTGACCTTTCTCATTGAATCTAACTCTCTTTATCTCCCTATTTTTCCTCTTAAGTTTGGACTCCTCAATTGATTGAGCATATCTACTCTTCCTGGAGCATTACCGTACAACACTCTTCCTCAACTAGGTTAGACACCCCCGTCACATATCTACTCATCTCATCCCTCGGGTTAGACACCAAAGATGGAGCATACTTAGACTATAGGGTAAATTTCAAAGAATACTTTTGCACACTCATGCTACCTTGCCTAAGGTTGATAAACTCCTCCATCTTAGCTTTCCTCTTCTCACGGGGGAAGAACCTACCAAGAAATGCTTTCTTGAACACTTACCAATCTATAGGCCCCGCTCCTACCAGCCTATTACCCTTCCATTGAGTGAACCATACTTGGGAAACATCCTTCAATTGATAAGCGGCTAGTTCCGCTTTTTCTATAGAAGTTACCTCCATAGCATTAACTACATTATACACCTCATCCACAAACTCTTGGGGACCCTCTCCTACTTTAGAACCTAGAAACACCGGAGGATTCATCCTCTCAAAGTCCCTCAACCTAGAAGCCACAGTGCTCACAATAGGGTTCACATGTGCCTCAACACCCATATTGGCTTCGACCGTCATAGCTTGGGCTTGAGTAGTTACGGCTTGAGCCATCATTAGAAGAGCCAACCTAACTTCCTCATTGGTCATGGTCGGTGACTCAATAGGAACTTGATTGTCTTGAGAAACTTGGTCACCTTGAGGACCTTGGGTAGGAACTCCCTCATTCACATTCTCCTTTTCCATCCTTCTTGCGTTCGCCCTTCTTGTATTCATATCCTATAAACGCAAGATGAGGGTTAGGAAAAGGACATTTATAGAGTTAAAACTCTGAGGCATGACTTAAAGAGTAATGAAATAAGTGTAGTTTAATAACATCTTATAGCCTGTCATTCATAAATGTGGCGCGCATCACACTATGAACAAGACTCTACTCAACGTGGTTTGCGATTTATCAATCCTAAAAACCATCCTAAGATTTTGTGCTCTAATACCATGTTTGTCACGAATCGAGCCTACACCCTGGACGTGACACGACGTACAAGACTCCGAAAAGCCTCATACAAGCCTCATCGCATTCATAACATAAGACATGAAATAGTGCGGAATTTAAAACTTTTCTTTAAATGCATACAATCGAAAACATCATTTAAAACAACAGAAGTCTACTTGTCTCACATGACCATCTAATACATTTGAGTCAAAACTAGGGTCATGGCCCTTACAATAGAAAGTCTAAAAAGAGTCTAATACAATGAAAGACATGAAACATCAATAAAGCACTTGTCCTCGGATCCATGAGGACATACCACAAGCTTTGGAAGAACTCAATGCAAGCCTATGAACAAGAAGGAAACAACTCACTTGCCAGAGCCTACACTTTGTAGAAAAATAGAAGAAATATGGGTTAGCACACAAAAATGTACTAAGTATGATTCCATGCAAAATTAAAACCATGCTTAAAAAGGATATTTTGGTTGAAAACTATGCGTTATGCCAATTTTGAGAAACATCATGAAACTTTAGTATAAAAGGCATAAGATACAATCAATATAAACAAATAAGCCATTTCATCACATTAGAACCTTTACCTAAAGTAACCCTAAGCTATACTTGTGCAATGTAAGAATAGTATCCCATAATACTATTCCTACTAAGTATCACTTTGAGACCACTTTAGATGAACTTACCATTCTTCCTTGTTCATTTTCTTTAGTCAATACTCATACATAAGGAACACATACATTTCATAAGTCATGACAAAGAAAGTAACTCATAATACAATCCAAGTAAAGCATTATTCATTTCATTAAACCTTTAAGTCAACATTCTCATTAGTTTCATTAAGAGCACATCCATTTCATTAGACATTAAGACATTGGAGAATCACACCATAGCCCTCTCAAAGCCTACACGTGCAATGCATGAATGACATCCCATACTACCACCCACACTTCATAGAACTTCTCAAGTAACCATAGCACGTATCTCACATGATGGGAATAAGCTTTAGCCGACATAGACCATGAGAGCAAACCATGGAATCCAGTGTCATACCCCCACACTGTAAAGAGGTGGTCTACTTGCCTAAGGTAGAACCGGTAACATTTTAGCTTAGGTGGATCCACTAGCTAATATCCTATGCGGGCACATAGTTATGGGATAAGAAAGATGTTCATTGAAACCCAAGCCTAATGTGGGGAGAGCTTCCATCTTACCATATCCACTCGGTACTTAGCCTCCATTCCCATAGAGTAGTTCATTCACATTAACATTATTGTACTTGAGAGGAATGCCATTGGCTTATCGACCCAAGGTACATTATTACACATGAAAGAAATGCCATAGGCCTACCGATTCATGGTACATTATTAAGATAACTCATTGAATCCTCATGAAAGGAATTCCATAAGCCTATCGATTCAAGATTCATCATTACATTAGTTCATTAACTCTTTAGGAAAGGAATGTCATTAGCCAATCGATTCAAGAGTCATCATTACATTAGTTTATTGGTTAATTATGAAAGGAATGCCATTGTCCTATCGATTCAAGAGTCATCAATACATTAGTTCATTGGCTCATTATAAAAGGAATGTCAATTGCCTATCGATTCAAGAGTCATCATTACATTAGTTCATTGGCTCATTATGAAAGAAATGCCATTGGCCTATCGATTCAAGACAAATCCTTAGAGTACTTCATTAGTCATTTATGAAAGGAATGACATTGGCCTATCGATTCATGTTCATCACTATATTTTACGAAAATAATGCCCTAAGCCTACCAATTCAAGGTACATCAATCAAGATCACTTTCATTTACATAAGAAGAGGATGTCTAAGCCTACCAATTCAAGAAGTAACATTGCATTGAAGAAACCTTTCACATATATCATCATCATTCATAGGTGTATAATTGAGAATAACCTTTCCATAATAACACAATTACATTCTAGACATGATCACATTACTTTCATAAACATAGAAACCTTGCTTTTTAATAAAGCACATGCATAATTCTCATAGTCATGTATAGGTTCTTCATTCATAGATCTTCAAGAACCCTAGATCACAATTCATGATTCACTTCTTGCATCACTTATTCTATACATGGATATTCACATATTTCAATTAGATTAACTACTACATGTATAATTTGATCACTATCCACCCACATCAATTATCACCTACATTTTGAGATCTAATTTGACAAAATAGGGGAATTCAGGAATTCTTAGGTAATTCATCATAAAAACAGTAGTAATTCATCAAACTAATCATAATATAAGACAATAAATACTTTGAAATTGTTTTGAAAGTGAATCCATGCTATAGATTGAAAACCCTAGGTTTTGAAGAATTTCAACTTTGAGAAATAGAGTTCTGAAGGGACTTCTTGGATGGAACTTAACCAACGATGAAGACTATCATACCTTGCTTGAAGAAACTCCACGAAATTGAGTGAGAAAGATGAACTCTTGAACTCTAAACCTTGATTTCTTCTTCTCCAATGGAGGTTTCTAGAGAGAGAATATTTGGAAGGGGAGGTGGTTTCTAATTTTGAGTTTTGGGAATAATGAATTGTAAAAGTTGTTTAATAGTGTAAAAAGCCTTAAATAACTCTAATAAAACAATATAAACCGTCCCCAACCTAATCTAATCACCCTAGGAATTTACCACTTTGCCCCCAACTTGGTCGAATTTGGGTAGATTCAGTGGTGACCTACGCCCCTAGACCTACAGATGGTAGGTGAGCTTACGCCCTATCCTGTAGGTCTGTGGTTTGGGTCAGCAAGTCACCATTTGGGGCCCTTGACCTACGGACCACCCTCACGAGGCATGGATGGACCTGCGGGGCGTAGGTCTCATCTGTAGGTCCTTGGATTTTTGACAGCTTTTGGTTTTTGGGAAGCTTTGGGGGTTAGACTTTAAGGTCCTCCTCAAGGACCCTTGGTTGGTCCTTGGGGAGTTGTACCTTGACATTTAACCCCTAAACCCCTCAACCTAAGCTTAAGAACTCATTTTACAACATCAAACCCCACATCAAACTAAAGAACATACTCATAAGTCTCTAGTCTCACCTACTAGTTTTTTGAGTCGTTACATCTTACCGGAATAATGTGGGTTGATTATTCAATCTATTAACCACCACCCAAATAGAATCAAACTTTCCCAAAGTCTTGGGAAAACCAACCACAAAATCCATGGCTATCCTCTCCCACTTCCATTTCAGAATTGGCATTCTTTGAAGCAAACCTCCAGGCCTTTGATATTCATATTTCACTTGTTGGTAATTTTGACACTTAGCCACAAACTCCGCTATGTACTTTGTCATGCCCAGCCACTAATAAATTCTCTTCAAATCTCGATACATCTTGGTCACACCCGGATGAATAAAATATCACGAGGCATGGGATTCTGTTAATAATTTCTGAATCAAGTTATCAACTCGAGGAACACAAATCCTTCCTTTAAAACTGAGCACACCTTTCGCATCAAGAGTGGTCTCTTGTGCCTTACCAATCACAGTCTTTTTCTTAAGTTCATTCAAATTTTCATCCTCAAACTATTGAGCCTTGATCACCTGTAACACCCCGGAAACTAGTAAGTTGAACTAGAGAGTTCTAGAGCTTTTTGTAAGAGTTTTGGAGTGTCATAATAGGATTAAAATCACAAGAAATGATTCCCATACTTAGAATGGAGATTTTAGGGGTTATACTTCAAGGTATGACCCCCCAAGGACCACCCAAGGGGTCCTTGAGGGGGACCCCAAAAACAGTCCCTAAATTTGCAATTTTTAGTGACTTACGGATGCCATCTACTGGCCGTAGATGGACCCACACCCCGTAGGTTAGGGTCGTGGGTCAAGGCTTGCAGTGGCCTGCAATTTTGGAGCTGCAGACCTCACCTACGGAGGTGAGTCATGCTCAGTAGGTCCACCCACGGTCCGTTGGTGGAGGGGAGTAGGTCAAGATAGTTTTGGTTAGTTTAGTTTTTAGGGGTTAAGTTAGTAATTAGTTTAGGGCTTAGGGAGGTCGATTAATTAGTTATATAACCACCTATAAATACCTAATAAGACCCTAAACTAAGTCATTAACTCATTCATCTAAAGAACCCACTTCCTCTCAAATATTTCTCTCTAGAATCAAAGAAGAAGAAGGAGAAGAAGGGAAGCAACCTAGGTCGAATTCACCATTAAAACAAGCTTTATTTCGAGGTTTGAGTTGAGGTATGTTTAGCTTATTCATCTATGGGTTCTTCCACCCATAGAGTCTCCTAAGTTTCCCCTAATTTGTAAAAAAGAACCCCAATCTAAGCTAGGGTTACTTCCAATGTGTGGGTTTTGGATGGGTATGATTCAATTTAGTTGGATAATACTTATATATGATTAATTTAGTGTTGATTCATGATATTATGAAGAATTTATGTGAATTCCACGATTAACCCTAGAAATCAAAGTATATGGGTTTATGCCTTGTTAAGAGAAATTGATGATTCTTGATAGATTCTCTAGAATTGTTATCATATATAGAACTTGTTCAAGAATAGGAATATGAAATAATGAATTGAACTAAATTTATGTATGTATGCTAGATCATGAATTGTAATGATTGAATTTGGGACTTTATGATGAATTATGCTTAGAATTGCCTATGACTAAGGCTTCTGACTAATATGTCTTGTGATCTAGTCTAGTATGATGATTGTGGAGTAAAGCTTGATAGTAGGGCTTGAAGTCATAATGATGATCACTACGGCTTATAGAGTAAGTCTAATATGATGAGATAGCTTGCATGAAATTGGTATTAAAAATAGATAGTGTTGTGGTGGAAGGCTTTTACCCATATGACCTACCTAGAACCATATGAATGCAAATATGTAGAAGGTGAACTCTCACATAGAATGATTCTATGTTGACTTAAGAACCTAAAATGAATCAAAGCATGTTAGACTAGAATAGCTTGAAGTTGTGATATATGTTCCCTTCATGTATAGCTTGGTTTGGTAGGACAAGGCCAAGATTGATGGCTTAGGATTGAGGATCTATACTCTCCTAAAGGATAGCTTGACTTGGCATTGTAAAATGGATTTCATTGTAGCATGAGTTAGAAGTTCTCATGGTAGCTTGGGATTGAGGAACCATACTCTCCTAAGATTAGATTGAGTTAGCATTACAAGGATGCTTTTCATGGTAGCTTGAATTAGCATTTGTGGGATGCTATTAATGGTAGCTTGAACTAGAGTAGGCATGGTAGCCTAGGATTGAGGACCTATACTCTCCTAAGGGTAGCTTGAACTAGCATTGCAAGGATGCTTTCATGGTAGCTTGATTTGGTTAGGCCAAGACCATTTCATGGTAGCTTAGGGTTGAGGGTTTATACTCCCCTAAGGGTAGCTTGCATCATATTGAATGTTCCATGGCAGCTAGGTTGGAATACTTGTATTCTTCCTTGGATAGCTTGGATTGCATGATAATATGTTTTCCATGATAGTTAGGTCTAGCCTAGTAGTATGCTATTCTTTGATAGACTAGAATGATAAATAGTAAGCATTGAGTAAGTTTGCCTAAAGAAGTACTTAATGTGAGTGGTAGTATGGGATGTCATTCATACATAGCCCAAGTATGACTTAAAGCTACTTATGAAGTGTCCTCTTATGTGATGTATGCCTAGCTTGGATTATTGTTATAGTTGCCTTCCATGATATGATTGACTCAAGATGATAGTTCCTTGTCTTTATGAAGTAGGTCAAGAATGACACCTATGATTAGTAAGCATGAATAGGGTTATGTCAAGATATGCTTAGTGTGAGGGGTATTATGGGATGCCACTCAAGCATTGCACAAGTGTGCCTTAAGGTTACTTAGGAGTATAAGTGCTCTTATGACATGAAACCTAGGTCTTGACTATGAATGTGGACTATGCCCAAGAATGACCAAAGAGAGGTACTTAGCTTGGATGGTATTATGGGATGTTATTCTTGCCTTGCTCATGTATACTTTGAAGTGGCTTGTGAACTAGTTCTCTTGTAATATGAAAGACTAAAAGTTGAAGTATGTACATAAGAAAGTCTAAGTTAAGACCATGCCATGAACATGATTTATCTCTATGCTCATTAACTATGACTTATGTTGACTTGTGATGATATTATGCTTATGTTATTATCTCTTATGCTTATGTCATATGTTGACTAACAATTTTGAGATGCTCTTATGATGTTGTGCTAGCTTTCATAGTTGGTACATTTTGTACTAACACATATTGCCTACATTCTAATCATATGTAGGGTTTTAGAGATTGAGTTTCTTGAAGGCTAGGTTTCAAAGAAGCAAGAAGAGTTAAAGAGTTTGGTGAGTCCTCATAACTTCGAGGACAAACCCATTATGTTTCCTTTATGTCATTTCTTTATGTTTTAGACATTTGTATGGTCTGCATCCCAAGACTTTTATTCAAGAGTTTAATAGATGGTTTGAGACAAAGTTTAGAAGAAGAGTTTCGCTTGCTTTATAAAATGATGTTTTCGATTGTATGGATAAAGTTTTTAAATTTCCATACTTTTCTATTATCTTATGTAATGATTATGCTAAGGGCATGTATGAGACCCCTTTGGGGTCAAGTACGCCATGTTACGTCTAGGGGTACCCCTGGGTCGTGACATCTCCTCAATGAACGTGGCCCTAACTTCAATGCTAGCTAACATCCCACCTCTTTCTGAGATGCCCAACTACATGAACTTAGATTCCAAGGTCTGAATTTCCTTAGCCAAGGGTCACTTGGATATACTCAAGCAAGCTAAACTACCCATACTCACCGCTTTTCGACTCAAACCTTCTGCCACTATATTAGCCTTACCCAGATGGTATTGAATGGTCACATCATAATCTTTAAGTAACTCCATCCACCTTCGTTGTCTCAAATTCAGATCCTTTTGAGTGAACATATGATGCAAACTACTATGATCAGTAAACACCTCACATTTTACCCCATAGAGATAATGTCGCCAGATCTTAAGAGCGAACACTACCACTGCCAACTCCAAATCACGTGTTGGGTAACTACTCTCATGCACCTTCAATTGACGTGATGCATAAGCTATAACATTCTTATCCCGCATCAACACATAACCCAAACCAGAATGTGAAGCATTATAATAAACAATAAAATATTTACCTTCAACATATAGTGCTATAATAGGTGCGGTGGTCAAAAATGTCTAGAGCTTTTGAAAACTCTCTGCATATTTTTCAGTCCATTCAAATGGTTTCTTTTTTTTTGTCAAATTTGTCAAGTGAGTGGCAATAGAAGCAAAGTTCTTCACAAATCAACGATAATAACTGGCAAACCCCACAAAACTCCTAATTTCAGTCACAAAACTTGGTCGAACCCAATTCTTAACCGCTTCAATCTTTTGGGGATCTACTATTACCCCTTCTTTTGAGACTACATGTCCCAAAAATGCAACAGAAGTTAACCAAAATTCATACTTAGAAAATTTCACATACAACCTTTGTTTTACAGGAACACCCAGAACACTACAAAGATGGTCGACATGTTCTTCCTCACTTTTCGAGTAGACCAAAATATCATCAAAAAAGACTACAACAAATGAATCAAGGAATGGCTTGAACACCCCATTCATCAAACTCATGAAAGCTGCAGGCGCATTAGACAGACCAAAAGACATAACTAGAAACTCATAGTGCCCATAACGGGTTCTAAATGCCGTTCTGGGCACATCCTCAGGCCTAATTTTCAACGGATGGTAGCCAGACCTTAGATCAATCTTAGAGAAAACTGATGCACCTTGCAATTGGTCAAAAAGATCATCTATTCGAGGCAAAGGGTATTTGTTTCAAATAGTGACCCTATTCAATTGTCGGTAATCTATATACATTTTCATACTACCATCCTTTTTCTTAACAAACAAAACTGGAGCACCCCATGGGAAAGCACTAGGACGAATAAATCCCCTATCAAGAAGCTCTTGGATTTGAGCCTTAAGCTCTTTTAATTCTGCCGGAGCCATGCGATATGGAGGGATAGAAATAGGGTGGGTACTAGGTTCTAAATTAATGTAGAAATCTATATCTCTATCCGAAGGTACACCAGGAAAATCATTAGGAAACACTTCTCTAAATTCTGACACCACATGAATAGACTCAATAGATGGAGACTCAACCTCAACATCCCGAATATGAGCCAAATAAGCCAAACAACCCTGCCCTACCAGTTTACTAGCCCGAATGGAGGATATGATCTTTAGATTGCTTAGGCTTGTACACCCCTTCCCACTCTAATTTTTCCCTTCCCGAAATTTCTAGAGTTACAGACTTAGTATTACAATTAAGCACAACATAATAGGGGGACAACAAAGTCATGCCTAAGATTATATTAGAGTCAGTCATATCCAAAATCACCAAATCAGCCCAAGTCTGAAAATCCATAAACAAAATAGGACAAGCACGATAGACGTGGGTGACTATGATAGACTCTCCAACTGGGGTAGAAACATGAATGGAGGCATCAAGTATATCACAAATCATATCAAACTCTGAGGCAAATCACATGGATACATAAGAATAAGTAGAACCCGGATCAACTAACATATTTGCCATTCGGTCACAGACAAGAATAGTACTTGTGATCACTGCGTTGGATGACTCTGCCTTATTTTTGCCCGAAAAGGCATAATACTGAGCCCTATCAACGTGACAGGTGACTTCCTTGCCTGGCTGCACTGCACATCTGCCTGCGTTACCATTTCCTCTACCCCCACGGCCTCGCTAATTACCTTGTCGCCCACCTTGTGGACGTCCTCGACCATTATTACCATTGCCCGTGGGTACCACTGCTCTAGTCTGCTGCTGTGTGGAGTCCATCATGCACGGGTGGGGACAATCTCTCCTCATATGCCCAGGTTTTCCACAGTTGTAACATGTATGATCAAAAGATGGCCTGCTGCCCGCTGAAGGTGCGACTCCCTGGTTATCCTGAATCAAATTATGAGGTGGAGTTCCCAAGTAATTACCTGTAGAAGTGGGCATAGCAGACTGAATTAGCTTGGCTGCAAGCGTTCGCCTTTTAGACCCCCTGAAATAAGAACCTTGAAAGTTACCCGAGTTCTTGGCCCTTTTTGCCAATGCCTTAGACTGACCGTCTCACCTCACCCCCTCTACTTTCTTAACAAAGTCGGTTACCTCATTAAAGCTCCTCCCTGCAGAGGTCATATGAACAGATAATACCTGCAACTCAGAATTTAGTCCCCTAATAAATAAACGGATCCTCTCCTCCTCAGTAGTCACCAATTGAGTAACATATCTAGACAGAGCATGAAACTTGACCTCATAAACAGCCACATATATACCACCTTGCTCTAAAGCCATGAACTCATCCTTCTTGCAATCTCTCAAAGTCCTATACACATATTTCTCTAGAAACAAAGCATGAAACTGGGTCCAAAAGAGTGGGGGTAAGGTTGAAGATCTGTACTCCGCATAAGCTCTCCACCACTGCTAAGCCTCACCTTGCATTTGAAAAGTCACGAACTCAACCCCATGCTGATGAATAATTCCCAACTTATGAAGCCTCTCATAGCAGTCTAAAATAAACTCATAAGCATCCTCACTCTCAGAACCAAGAAATACAAGAGGCTTTAGCTTTAAAAACTTAGTTAACATTTCATGATCAATACCAGTCATAACAGAACCCAACAAAGGACGGAAGAAAGCATCAGTACCTCTAGTTCCACCCACCTTGGGTGTAGTGATATCAACAGGGGGATTGTCAGGATCTTGAGTTGCTTGAACAGAGGGAAGCACTCCGAGACCAACTAACCCTTTCAAGAATGACATGATCTGTTGAGCTAACACTGGGTCCAAAGGAGGAATACATGTAGTCATAGCCTGCACCTCTTCCTCTTGCCCAACATTCTCCTCATCCTTAAACTTTATGTTCTTATTTATCTCCTCATGATGCGCAGAAAGGGCCTCATTTCTGGGAGCATCCGGTGCTCCATCCCTAACAAGTGCTTCCCTTCCTCGGCCTCTACCCCTAGATCTTCCTCTACCTCTGGCTCGACCGCAACCTCTCGCTACAGATTCCTCAGCTGGAGCCCGGCCCGGATATTTCATAACTGTTTCATTCGAATGTCCTAAAGCCACTCGAAGAAAAGTACAGACGTCTCTGTACCATTCCGCAAGACTCTACTAGACTTGTTTTGGTACATCGAGATCAATGAACCTAGGTTCTGATACCAACTTTGTCACGACCAGACCATCGTGATTGGCACCCACACTAATCCTCTGGTGAGTGAACCATTAATACTAATTAGCTAACCAAAGAACCAAACAACTAAGGCATTTAAGTACACGAAAGCAGGTTTAAATGCTAAGGAAAAGATAGGAGTTCCCATAAACTCCAAACAAAAGTCTAACAACTAAACAAGTGCGGAAGAAATACCTAGAACCTGAAAGTCAACGTACCAAAACTCTAACAAGATCCAAAAATCTAAACAAGAAGGGTTACAACCCCAAACTAATGTACTAACAACTAACTAGAAAGTCTAAGTCCAAAATGTGGACATAGACCGAAAGAGAACTCATGGCAGCCCGAAAGAACTGGCTCACCCTTGAATTTGAACGACAATCACTGATCTTCTAAGCGAGGTCTGTCAATAGCTGCCTGAAGATGTCATGTACTCAACAAAGAAAAAGCAAGTGCAGTATCACTACACAACCACAGTGTACTGGTAGGATCACGCGGCTTTCCCACTAAGTGCAACATACATAAGCTAATACAACAATACAATATGAAATATTTTTGGTAAGAAAGCATGTCCTAGAAGGAAGCCTGCCCGCAAGAACTCTGGTTAAGTGCCCTCCACCGCAACCGACATAACATAAAGAAAGAAGGAACCGGTCCCCATGGCTGCTTTCAAACCTGAAAGAGGTCCAGGTCTTGGAATCGGGCTAGGAGCAGCTATTGAATTTGTCCAGTCGAAAGGGAAAGGCGATGACTATCAATTCTGACTCTTTTTCCAAAGGAAGGGAGTGGAATATAAGACAGCGAGTAAGGGAGTGAGTAAAATAATAAGACACTCGATAAGGAAAAATTGGAATTTGATCTTAGAAATAGGAGAAAAAAACTCATCATTACCGTGAAAGTCACTCTAAAAAGGCTCATCATAGCCCTTTTTGTGACTCAACTCAAGCTTATCATACATAATTCGATTTCCTCTTCTTTCTTATGCTCGTAGGTCAGTTTATTCAATTTTTTCTTGCAAATCCTCTAATTTCCTCTTTTGACTATGATTGGGCCCTGCAGTGGTAGAACCTGGTGAACCAGGCATAATGCTTGGTTCATCCATCTTCATTCCAAACAAAGGTGAACATCTCCATTGAGTGACTGTAACTGCTATGGTTTACAGTCAATAGTTCTTAACCAACCCTTTCTTTTTTGAGAATGTTTATTAATTAATTCATTATTATATATACATGCATACAAAAAATATATACAATATCATCAACATTTACGAACAACGAACAGTTTCACAATTCTCAAATATCACAGTTATATCAAGTCATTGGTTCTCTCATAGAACCCAAACCCAAACTATTAACATACCGAAATGTGGACCCGATCCAATGATTATGCCGAAACGTGGCAACCGGTCCCATAGTTATGCCAAAACGTGGCAACCAATCCAAGTTACTGTGTCGAAACGCAACACCCGATCCATTCAACAAGCCACAATCACAATCACAAGTATATTCTCACAATCATACAAGTACGTCATGATTTCATGGCATTCATCATTCATATATCCTCATTTACAATTAATGTAATCAATAATGCAACATTCACATACATACATGTATCATAATGAAGCAAGAACAAACATATATCACACAATCATACAATCACAACCATCACCTACCTCAAACAAAGCTTGTATCCCCTAAGAAACTTGATTCTTCTTTTTCCGAATTCGTTCCACTTGTTCTTGGTCTACAAACAATTAATTTAACATGGAAATCAATAAACAATCATTAATTACACTAATTACTAACAATTCTATCAACCCTAGATCATACCTATGATCATCATATCCATATTAGGGTTTTTTCCACCATAATTCTTATATCAAAACCCTCCCACATATATAATTACCTATTAGATTACGTTCTACAAATCGAAAAATGAATTCGGGGAGTTCAAAATCTTACCTTTAGCCTTAAGAATAGTGGAAAACTGTTAAGAAAATCCCTGGGTTCGTTCCTTAGGTCTCAAGTTCGAAAATTGCAGAATAAAACATTTTTGAGGTTTATTTCCGACTTTAAGTCGCGTCTGCCCCGCCATGGCGGCACCCACCCCGCTACAGCGGCCCCGCCCTGGCGGCAGAAATCCCACCTCAGCGGGTTGCACGAAAACAATGAGCAAAATTAATAATTCCAAGACCCCATTTCACAACACACCTCCAACCAACGATACTCAGAAACTACTCATTCACGCAAAGATCAATTTCGGGAGTTCTACATCCCCGAATTCAATTTCGTAAAGTCGTACGGGTTCCTTAACGACTTATCTACTCATGTGATTAAATTCATAATTAGATCACCCAATTGCTACCATATTTCCCTAGACTTTAATGACTTCAATTTCATCCAAATCTGAACTAAGTTGGGAAATCTCAAGATACTACGAAAAAGTTTTTCGGCCCAAAAATTTTCCCCGTTGACATTTCTATAACGACGGGAATAGGTCGTTACATTATTAATGTTAAATCTCATTTCCTTCACTGATACATTGTGAAACATTAATTCAAAATTGAATATATGTTTATGTGTATACGACTCTCTTTATCAATTTATATGATATTCTCTTCTTCTTTTTTAAAGGCAACACACATATTTATTTTAGTTATAGTATAAATTAACGGCAATTCTTATTTTATCCTAGTTAGGGTGTGTTTGGTACGAATGAAAGTTTTTCTACAAAACTATTCCCTTGAAAAATAAACATTTTTCTTAATAATTTTTTGATATTTAATTAGTAAAGAGTAGAATTATGATTTCAAAATATTTATATAGAATTTAGGAAAATACTATTGGAGGTGAGGTATGTAGAAATATCACGTCTAGGATTAGAGAAATCAAGGATTGTATTGATGATTAAAATTGTTAAGTACATACTCCTTATATAGGGAGAAAATTGTAGAGTCCTAAGTTAACTATACTTAGAGTCCTACTATAATACCTATTACTACTATAATAATAATAGTGCAATTATAGATAATCTAATCCTAGTTGTACTATAATCCTAATCGTAATTTAATCCTAGTCATAATATAATCCTATTGATATAAGTAGTCTAATCCTAGTGTGACTCTAACTCTACATCAGTGTTATAAACACGTGTGTTGTAAACACGTCCGTCAACTTCGTTGGACCTGTTCCAATCATCAGTTTTCTTCTTCTTCAACACGTCAGTCAGCTTCGTTGGACCTGTTCCAATCATCAACTTCCTTCTTCTTCAACACTTCCCCTTAAGATAGAGAGTAGAGGAACGGTTACTCCTAACTTGCTTCGAATACCCAGCAAAAACTTATTTTGTCAATGCTTTGGTATGAATGTGTAACACCCCAGAATTTTTTTTGAGCTAAGACTCAAACCAATTTTCGTTGTGAGTAGGATTTTACCAAGGAATTTAAAATTTCTTAAGTATTAGGGTCAAGTAACTAGATGTAGCACCTTGAGTTCCAAAAGGAACTAAATTGGAAATAGCAAAATCTGAAATTTTGCAAGTTATGCTTAAGTATGAGTTTTGGGTCGACTTCAAACGACCATAACTCCTAGATCAGGATGATTTAGGTGTAATACTAGATACCGTAGCAAAGGTCTTTGAATTATCTTTCCAACGCCACCGAGTTTGCTAAATTTCGAGTTTGTATGAGGGAGATATATCCATTCGAAGTTGGGCTGTCTAGATAAAGAAAGTCAAAACCAGATTTTAGAGGGGTATTTTGGTCTTTTCCTTACCAAATCAGATTTTATTCGTTTTTAGTAAGATTTTAAGGGTCTAATCCTATTGGGTTCAGTTTTATAATCCTAAAATTAGCCTAGGGTTTTAGTTGAGAGTTCAAGAAGAGAAAAGAAGAGAAAAGAGGAGAAAAGAGGAGAGGATCAAGCGTTTGTCGAGATTCTTGCATGTTGTATCGGATTTTCGCCATGGGTTTGATCCCTAAGAGGTATGTAAGCTTCCATAGTGTTGGGTTAGTTCACCCACACGCCAATCATGTTATTTTCAGCGAAATTTCATTCTTGAAGTTGAAAGATTAGAGTTCTTGATGAGTTCTTGATTAGAGTGTAATTATGTTAAGTAATCGAATCCAAGTGATTGGGGAAGAAACCGTTAGATTCTAGGCGAGTTAGGGTGAGAAAACGAGCAAAGAAAGTCGTCGAAGTTTTCTGGGTTGGGGCCTGACGTGTCACGCCAGCCAGAGCGCCTTAACCACTTCTCTAAACTTTAGAGGCTGGTGCCCCGCACCACTCAGAGCGTCAGGGTCGCCTGCCCCCACTTGTTCATCATTGTTTCATCAGTTTGAGTTCTTTCAAAGGGTACTGTTACTCCCCTTTGATTCTAAACACTCTAAACTACTTCTAAACACCTAGAATCATTCATAACATGATCATAACCTTGAAATCATAATTCAAATTCAAGGTAGAGTCGAGAGTTAAGTTTTGAGAATTCTTTCGAACATTCTAAGAAAGTCCCTTTGAGTCCTTTTGTGGAGTCTTCTACAACTTCTAGTAACTTGTTTCAAGACTCGAGCAAGTGAGTATGAGAATGAGGAGAATGTATTCATGAGTCTACTTTGTCATCATGATATCTTTCATAGCATGAACCATAACTCTTGAATTCATAATTCACATTCAAGAGAGAGTTAAAAGTAGAGTTCCAGAAAGTTTTGAGTTCAATTGTGAATCCTTTGAGATCCATAATCGATTTGAGTTAAATTTTGAGAAAGTAAGTATAAGAATGAGAAGAGTTGTATCATGAGTTCCATAATGTTATGTAGACCTACGAGTCAAGTCGTTCATGTCCATAAATTCCGCATGAACTTCGTAAGTTGAGTACTATGAGAGGAGTAATATCTCTATGTCCTAAGTCTTAAGTATTGAGTTTCTAACCCATTTGAGATTACATTCCTAATCATGGGACTATTACATGTTACCCATCCTTGAGTTGGGTTATTCATGTCCATAATTTCACATGAACCCTATAAGTCGAACAATCTTGAGATGAGAAGTATATTTGAGTCCTTGCGTTGAGTAGTTCATGCTCATAATTTCACATGAACCCTCTGAGTTGAGCATTCTTGAAATGAGTAGTATTAGTGAAGTTCTTGAGTTCCAAGTATTGAGATCTATCTATAGTTATTGAAAACCTTCCATCGAGTCGTTCACGTCCATAATTCGGCATGAACCATATTTTAAGAAGTCTTTTACAAATGTTTTAACTTTGTTTCAAGACTTAAGTTTTGAGTTCAGTAAAGAGTAAAGTTGAAGTTCATTTCTTCAAAAGTATATGGGGACTATGTATTCCCAAAAGAGTTTAAAATGTTTTCACATTTAAATAAGAATGGAAAACTGAGATTTTCAAAAGAGCCTTTGAGCTAGTGTTTCAGTAAAGAGCCTTTGAGCTAGTTTTTCAGTAAAGAGCCTTTGGGCTAGTTTTCAGTTAAAGAGTAAATGCTTTGACAATAAAGTAAGAGAGGAAATCTTTATTTCCAAGATAACCTTTGAGCTAAGTTTATGAGCAATTATCTCAAATCACAGAAAGAAGTATGTTTTAAACATAAAGAGCTAGTATCATATTTTGGGAGTAGTATTGAGCACCGATATGGGGACGAGCTTGAGTTCAGATAACTCACGTCTCCATAAACCATGTAGCCATCATGGGTAGAAAAGGGTCATATTTTTTAGATGAATCCTTTTCGCATAGACTAGTGGATCCACTTAGTAGTTCAGGTACTATACATGTGGCAATGTATAGGATGCGTTGGCAGTGTGAGGAAGATCGTTGTATTATCACAATAGTTGTTATGTGATGGTTGTCGTTTAGAGAAACTCCCATAGAGTTATATTGTATTTTTATATACATACTGAGTATTATTGTATTTTTCAATACATTAAGTTGTTATCTACAGTTTTACAGCTTTTCATATATATTGCATCTTTTACTTTTGCATTATCCTAAAGTATTTCGAGTTGAGTAACTTATCCTTGAGTACTTCTGAGTTGAGTAAGTTTGAGTAGTTTTGAGTATCCTTGAGTATACCTCTGAGTTGAATATCTAATCGTTGAATTGAGCCAGGTAAGTTCTTCAGATTCTTTTCAAGCATATGTTGTGTTTAGCATTCCAACTCGCATACTCGTACATTCCATGTACTGATACCAGTTGGCCTGCATCGTCTTATGATGCAGACACAGGTAAGCAGGATCAACATCCAGCGCATCGTTGATCAGGTTGAGCACTCAGAGTCAGTTGGTGAGCCTCCTTGCTTCCCGGAGAGCTCCTTTCTCATTTACTTCAATAATGTTCAGTTGTTAGGATAATCGGGGGTCTTGTACCACATCCATCTCAGTTATTAGAGGCTTTATAGATAGACAATTAGCAGTCAATTGTCTTTACATTGTTATTTATTATGTATTAAGACTTGAGTTGCCATTTTGGCTAAGTTGAATGTTTTATCTTTGAAAACGTTCTAACTTATCTTTCAGGAGTTGAGTACGTGTATTTTAATCCTTGTATTAATGCTTTAAGTCTTCCGCTGAGTAAGTAAGTCAGGACAAGGGTTCGCTTGGGGACCAACAATGGTCTTCGAGTGCCAGTCCCGCCCAGGGTGTAGGCTCGGGGCGTGACAGAATGTAATGTCTAGTTGTTAATTGTGATAGTTCATCTGCAGATTGATACGAGTAGTCCTACCAGTAAAAACACTTAAGAGCAATATGATTATTACCACATATTTGACATGACTCAATATTATTCCTCTCTTTATTTTCACTTTGGGAACTTTTATTGTTCAGAGAACCAGGTCCATATTGACTGTTCTCGGAACTTGTTCCATGTCCAGCAGGCTTGAAACCTGTTTCTTTGGAGTTAATGTTGTTGTTTCCTCTTTCTCTACCTTTTTTAGCAGATAATACCATGTTATGGTTTTGTTGTGGCACCTCCTCTTCATCTTACCTTATATCAAAACTCGTGAGAGCATAAACAAATTGATTAAGGGTGGAATATGGGGTCTTACCTAATATGACAGTCCTAAAGGTCTTGTATTTGAGACCTAAACCTCTTGCAAAATTAATTACTTTTGTTGCTTGAATATAAGTTTTTTCCAAGCATTCCCACATCTCCTTGGCAGTTGAGCAACCCATAATTAG
The DNA here is from genome assembly GCA_036250505.1 of Solanum acaule. Classification (NCBI taxonomy): domain Eukaryota; kingdom Viridiplantae; phylum Streptophyta; class Magnoliopsida; order Solanales; family Solanaceae; genus Solanum; species Solanum acaule. The sequence goes on along the minus strand of JAJOOR010003224.1, from coordinate 29,541 downwards.
GTAGATATTTTCTTCGGTCAAGATGCCTGAGATCCAACTCCTTAGCAACACATCTTTCTCCTTCCAATCATCAATGTTGCCACTATCTTTTGCATTCTTCTCAACCGCTACAACTTCCCTAGCAGTCTGTCCAGTGGAACAACTACTTTTACTTGGTTCATAGATGATATGTTAGTTTCATCACCTGAATCAATTAGGATATTTGTGTCCTCCATATAAGGTAGTTTGTTGGCTTAAGTTTATTAGAGCAAGCGGCAATGAGTTGGTGAAGTGAGGAGGTCGACATAGTGTTGGTAGAAGTGGTCATTGTAATTTAACATGTGGTTTTTTTTTATTATCAATACTCAGAGAGCGGAAGAGATTTTATGCTCTGATACCATGTAAAATTAGGTTTTAGGCTTAACTCAGACCCCAAAAGCTATCACTTAGAATTATATTACGACTAGGATTAGATTATGATTAAAATTATAGTACAATTAGGATTAGATTATCTATAATTGCATTATTATTATTATAGTAGTAATAGGTATTGTAGTAGGACTCTAAGTATAATTAATTTAGGACTCTACAATTCTCTCCCTATATAAGTAGTATGTACTTAACAATTTTAATCATCAATACAATTCTTGATTTCTCTAACTCTACAGCAATGTTGTAAACACGTCAGTCAACTTCGTTGGACCTGGTCCTTCGAGATGTTTCAATCATTAGTTTCCTTTTTCTTCAACACGTCAGTCAGTTTCGTTGGACCTGTTTCTTTGACATGTTCCAATCATTAACTTCCTTCTTCTTCAACAAGGTAGAGGTAGGGGTGTGAGTTATTATGAGTTGTGGTGGGATTGGATATGCTGGAAGACAGAGAAGAATGAAATACTAATTACGAAATTTATTTTCTCTTATTTTTAATATAAATATTATTTTTCTCATTTTAAAAAAAGTGAAATACTAACTATGAAAAAAAAAATTCTTTACTTTTAATAAAAAAACTATTTTTCTCATTTAAAAATAAATTATTTTAGTATAACTTTTCAATAATACATACTTAATTTTAGTAAGAAACAATAAATATCTTTGCATCGTACATATGTCATTGTCCTTTTAGGTTGAGTTTAATATAATTATTATAATATTATAATAATATTTAAATAAATATCATGTGCATATGCTTGATTGGTAGGATACCATGAAGTTGGTTAAAGCAACTATCTAAGTGGCCTTACTTTAAAATAGTACTATCTTTATAGGACAATGCCCTTCTTGAAGTAATGTGGACCTATCAATATAGTCATAAGCTATCTACTCAATTAAATCACCAAAATCAACCAATTATTTTGGATAAGGAAATTTCAAAAATAGTTCTCAAGATTCTTTGGTTAACCTTCTACTCAATCAAAATGGGAGAGGATAAGATTCTAACTCCGCTTTTGATTTCAGAAAACTTTATATGCCATATGAGATTTTAAGAGTGTGAATAACATGTATAAGGATCACAAGTTAACTCGTCAAGGAGTGTATACTTCAGTTATCATCAAAGGTAAATATCATATGGGGCCAAATTTATTAAATTAATTAAAATAGTTGTAAGAGTGTTGATTATAATATATATGTACCAAATTATCAATTATTTAAGAAGATGATAAAAAAGAAGAAGAAGAAATTGATTGATGTGTATGCATGGACTTAAATAAGCATCACACATCTGGTCGGTTGCATGTGCCTAACATGTCTTTTTATAGGCAAAAGTGGAATCTTTTGATTTAATAAAACAAACATTTTTGGTTCTTCTAAAGGCCGAGACTTAAAAGATAAGGTGTAATGTGAATCGGAAAATAGAAAAAATTAAAATGGAGCAAAAAATAATAATAATATTGAAGCAGATTCATTTCTTTTTTGTTGATGATGAAGAAGAGGACGTTTATGGTATTATATAGAAGTATCTTTTATTTTATTTTTAAAGAATAAAAATAAGAAGAAGATTCATTTTATTTGTTGAGTTCGTTGAAGTTATGCAATTTTACTTTTCAATATTGCAGAATAGTGTTCCACTCTATCATCGGAGGAATTATTCTAAATCTTAGGCAATTGTGAGAGAATTAAAATTCTTTAAGAAAATACAAAAAAAAAAAATTAAGAGTTGAACTTTATTTTTCCTGTTGTTATTTTCGATTCTGTATATACTAAAGATGATAAATTCAATTGAATTCATTTATAAAACTCGGTTCGTATCTGGTAAATAACATATACGTAGAGATATTGATGTATAATTAAGTGCTTTTAATTTTTTGTGGGCCAGAATAATTAGTTTCATTTATGTTTACTCCATTCGTCTATTTTTAATTGATTTATTTTAGTGTCAAACAATAAAAACTTTGACTAACATTTTATGATATATATTTTTGATTATATTGATATATAAAAAATTGTAATTTAAAGTACTTTTCGTATAGTTTTTGAATATTTTTTTAAAATATTGAATTAATGTAATCTAATTTAGTTTTGAAAATTAGTCAAATTGACTTTCGAAAAACGCAACATGACAATTAAAAGTGGACGGAGGGAGTAATTTATGGCAATAAATGTTGTAAACCTCATATATAGTTTAGTTGACACTTGGCTACAAATTTAGGTTTTAGTTAACATCATCAAATAAGTCTTTGGAATTTCATTTCTTTTAAGATATAAATATAAAACAATATTATTAATAGTCAAAATAAATATTATGGTTTATCTTTTTCTCTATTCTTGTTGAGAGAATTATTTACTCGAAAAGGTATTTCATAGAAAATATTTAGTTGATAAAGTCTTAATCTTTTTTCTTAAAGAACCTTTCAAGCTTTTCAAACGATAAGGACCTTTTAAGATAGCTAATCATGAATCGAAGCTTTTGGGCCTTTTTTTAAAAATAAAATAAAATATAAATATATAAAAGAAAAAATTGTGAAAGTGGGATGCTCTTTATTCCATGAATTAATACTATTCTAATGATCATAATGGTATGCAAAGCAATTTATACAATTGTCAAGAAATCAAATTGATTTAATATGCAAATTTAAATTAGACATAATATATAAATGTACCTTTTATTTTGGCCTCAACTGATATTTATGTTCTTCAACTTTAGATATCCACAAATAGACACTTAAACTTGTATAAAATTAAACAAATAAAATACACATTTCACATCACAAGTCCCACTCTATATAGCATTTTACGTGACAATTTACGTCTTTCATGTCCTTCCAACGTGTGATTCTTTGAACCTATCTCCCTTAATTGATATCTAATCTTCAAGCTTCATTTCTTCTTTTTTTTCTTCTTAATTTATATTAGCAATTAGTTAAACATTTTTAATTGTTAGTTTATCATTTCTTTCTTGATCTAAATCTCTTCCCCTCTTTTTTCATCTTTTCTTTTAAATTTCTAGATCTATCCTTATTAGTTATTATTATCCTATCTTGTTAATTGATTATTGTCTATTAATTACTTCCAGACATTTTTAATTCGTATCATTTTGTCTTTTTTTTATTGCTAATACAGATCAGTAGAGAAGTTAATGTAGCACTTTAAACTTTGTGTTCATTCAATATAAGTATATAACTATGATAAAAAAAACGGGTGATATAATTTTCTAAGTTAAAAGGTAAATTATTTGATACTGAAACAAAAAACTGAACAAAATAGTCTAAGAGAAGTAATGAAAATATCCCTAAATTTGACACGAATTATTAGTTTATTTGGAGTTATTGACAGCCTTAAAAAATATCGATGTAGATCAAAGGTGTATTTAAGTTCAAGTTAGTCAAGTAAGACGGTCAATAATTCGGGAATGAAACTAATAATTTGTACCAAATTCAGAGATATTTTCAATACTTCTCTCTAAAACTTTTAACAAAAATATTTATATACAATTAACTTAAACTAATTTGAGATCGAAAGCTAATACATTAATTGTCATTATAAAGTTAAAAAGAGACAAATACAATAGTAATATAATAATAATAAAAGTAACCAAAAATTGAACTTCATAGTGCTTTTTAAATTTTTTTATTATTATTAAAAATAAAAATAGTGGAGCTGGTGATATAATATTATGTGGAACAAGTGGGATTTGGACAACATATATATTTATTTCTGTAATAAATACTAGTAATTTGTTTTGTGGATAACTCATTTTTGTGGTCAACATAATGAAGCCTGGTTTTGTTGACTTTCTCTTTACGTGGCATGTTCTTCAACGTGACAGCTGTCCATATGTAAAGCTATCTACAGATAGATTTATGGCCAACAAGCCATTCTGGCATAATAATGATGTTAGGTTATGGTGCGGTAACGAGATTGTTTCATCCTTAATTAGAGGTCTCGAGTTTAAGTTTTGAATATGGATAAAATCATGTTGGAAGCTCCACTCCCAAATGGGCCTTTTCAGTGCACAATTTGGATTTAGTCGGGGGCTCCAATGTGCTCCGGACATCAGATGAGAAATAAAAAAAATGATGTTATGCAACTGGTGTGATTACTTATCGAGTTCAAGCTCTGTATATGAAGAAAATTTTATTGAGAGCACTACTATTAAATGTGTGTGCGATTTAAATTTAGTCGGAGTTTTAATATAGATTTCAGATATCGGGCGGGAAATGGAAAAAAATGATGTTATGCATCACAGTAAACAAACACAACAAAAGATGAAAGAAGCCTCGACAAAAAAAAAGACAAATTTAATAACATAGTATTCTCTGAGTTTCATAATAAGTACGTTGTTCTTTTTAATTTTGAATGAAAATAAATAGTGTTTCAGTACACATAATTTAAAAAGAACTAAATGATTGTTGGATGCTAATTTAGAGGTGTGTTATGCAATATATTAAATTACGTATAAGTAATATTAAGTGGTGTATTGTAGAAAGTTTTTAGTAACTCAGTTGATTGATTATCTTAACTATTACTTTATTGATGAAGGTTCGATTCCCCACATTATAATCCCTTCCTCATTTCCTTTTTCCGCTCCCAATTAAAAAAAATGGTGTGTCGTAAATTTAGATAATGGTAGTTTACAAAAAGAATTTCCTTTTGTTTAATTTTTTTTATTAAATTTGGTAAAGGAGTTTTTTTTTCTCTATTTGACACCACACACATACTATTTGAGAGATAATAGAATATATTCTTCCTTTTGGATTAGGGAAAAAAAAGAATTTGTTGTTAATTAATCCCACGTCTTTAAACATTATTATGCTCACTTTTTGAGTTGACGTGCTCTTTCTGATAATTAATTCTAAATCTTTATACTTGTTCTCACGTTAACTAATCATTACTTCCCAAACTTTACAATCTAACACTCCCTCCGTCCACTTTAAACTTTGCACGTTTTTTAAAAATAATTAATATGAATATTGTGATTTTAATTTTTTAAAAATACATAATTAATGATGAGGTAAAACATGAAAATGTGTATATGCTTTTCTTCTAATAAGCTTAAAGTGATAGATAAAAGTGAAAATATATTTCTGATATAACGGACAAATAAAAGTGAAAGGAGAGAATAGTTTTTTTTGAGTTTTTCATTCGATGCTAAGTATCTACATTGGAGCATGATTTGAAATTCTCGCCAAGAAATCTCACATTAAAAATAAAATGTTTTCTAACAAAGGCGACTTAAAGGAAAGGATATTAATTAGTTTCGTGCTAATCTAATGACCACTCCTCTCTATAAACTTTATGACTTTATTTGTGGAGATTAGGGGAAGGACCATTAACGCATATTAAGTGGTGAAGAAAATCCATTCAATAACCACCACAAATTATTATTTTTTGATATATCATTTTCATGTATTTCTTTGCATCAATATTTGATTCACATGGAGAAATTAAACATCAAAATGAAAATGACATCAACTAATTGTAACAAAATTTTGATTTATTTTCTCTCTAGTGGCTACAATTCGTGTTGTAACTACACTTATTCAATCCATTTTATTTTACTTTATTCCTCACACTTAGAAAATATTTTTTAGGATTTTTTAAAATACTAAATTAGATTTATTGATCAAGATTTGAAATTTTAAATTTTACAATTTGTATTTTATGTGTAACTAGTAAAATTACCCGCGCTTCGCGCAGAAATTTAATGTCACAAAATTTATAAAATAATACTTAAAACTTATTAGACATTAAAACTAAAACACTATATTATCTTACTTACAAGATTACGTAGTAACAAACATTAATAATGTAAAGGAAAATGAAAATTATTACTACATCTTATCATTTTTCCCTAATAACATAAGCATAAATTAATGATTATAAAAATACATACAAGGATCTATATAACATAAACAATGGTGTCAGTGAACCACTCAACAAGAGCAAAGTACACAAAAATTTAATTGTGAAGAAGAAGAAGAGGAGGTTCAGAGTTTTCATTATTTTAAAATGAGAGGAAATTCCTCTTTTTATAGACAACAAAGGATAGTGTGAACAAATATTTATTGTGCCTTATCAGAAATGTTACAACTATTTGGAAAAGTTGCAACCCTTCGGAAAGGTCACAACTTTTCATAATAGTCGCAACTCTTCATTAAAGTCGCAACTTTTCATAAAAGTCACAAATTTTCATAAAAGTCACAACTTTTCATGAAAGGGGAAGACTATTTTTGGAAATAAATAAATTAACAGGGAATTATGGTTTGTGGTGACGCCATATATATATATATATATATATATATATATGATTATTAAATGATAACGATAGTATTGAAAAAAGATGATAATTTTTTCTTAATTTGTTAAAGTAAACCCAAATGATTTTAGTATAAAAATACAAAAATAAATATTCCAACATCAACGATTTTTTATTTTTTGAAAAACTACATAAATTGACCATAAAACTCAAAATAATTATATATATATATATATATATATATATGATTATTAAATGATAACGATAGTATTGAAAAAAGATGATAATTTTTTCTTAATTTGTTAAAGTAAACAAGAAAAAAACCCAAAAGATTTTAGTATAAAAATACAAAAATAAATATTCCAACATCAACGATTTTTTTTTTTTTTTTTTGAAAAACTACATAAATTGACCATAAAACTCATCATAACCCAATCCAAAGTAATTCAAGAAATATCATTCTCTCAAAAGAAAATTACAGCTTATACCCTTATTCATTAAAGCTGATTATTTTCGTTTAACTGATACTAAATCAGTATCCTATATTGTATTGATATTATTAAGCTAATAATTTCGCTTAACTGATACTAAATCAGTATATATATATTGTATTGATATCATTAAAGTTTCTTATTCATAAATTACTTATTAGTCAATGATAGTACAAGAGTATAAGTGATTTCAAATCCAAAATTAAAGAAGAACACAATCAATGAAAGCGAATCTTTCGGGTACTAGTACAATTTCACTTTGAAGATTTGAAAATGAGAATGAAAAATTTATAGTAAAAAGAAATAACATATGCAATATGTAACGAGTAATTACTCAGTTAAATTGTATTTTAGTCATTTTATCTTGCATTGAATAATTCTTTAAGGATATATTGATCCTTTTATCTTGATAGATTGTTCAACGAATAGTTCAAAAGTATATTAGTCCTTTTATCAAAATGTATTAGTTATTTTATGCAATGAATTTGATATGTATCTTTAAATTTGCATCATCAAAGGAGAAATTCAATTTATTTGGACCAATTCATGTAAGTATATATCGTTGCATTTTGTCTCTGATAAATTATTTTGCAAATTCCTTGAAGTTTTTTGTGAAATGATTGTCTATTGAAATTCTCCTTTCATGATGCAAATCGGAAAGATTTATATTGAATTCATTGCAAGTGATCAATAATTAGTACTCCTACTTTGATATTATATTTATAAAATAATTATTATCCGATTTAACATATATGTACAACACAGTGCAGAGATATAAGTATATAAAAACATAAAAAATATATATATTTAATTTAGTAAATAATATTTTTAGTATTTTGATCTTGTATAGGATAGATTGATTATTTTATCTTAATGGATTGTTTGATGAATAATTTTAAAAATTAAAAGTGGTCCTTATGGGCTACATTTATTGAATAAATAAATAAAGTAAAAAATTTAGGAATCTCATATAATGAGAAAATTACATCCTATCACTACTCTTTTTTTATTTATAAAAATCTCTCAAAATTAGTGTCATTCGGATACATATCAATCTAGCCGGATACATTACATTTGACACATTAAAAAAATTCAGTTACAATTTAAAAGGAAAGGGAATGTAAAACTAAATGTGATTTCTCCAAATAACGTAAATCAAGTTGATGTCAATCTCTACTAAATCGTAACAACTTCAAACAATTTTAAATTCAAATTTTATTTTTTCAAATCTCTTCCAAATCGTAAAAAATTCAAAAAAAATTGTCGATTGACTATATATTACTATTTATGTATCATGATAATAAAATTGTGCATTACATTATTATTATGTATGTATCTTTATTGTCACATCAGTAAAAGCTAAAGGGGGTTGGGAATGCAAAGAGCAAAAACAAGGAACTTAGCTCTCCTAACTAAGTTAGCCTAGACAGCCTTCAAGAGCCCTGAAGCTCTATGGGCCCAAATACTTATAAAAAAATACACCAAAAAAGGCACACTCAATATCGAAAGCCATGCCAGGCCCTCTTATAGCATGACCTAGAAGAATCTAATGATAGGATGGGATATATGCAATAAAGGCATGGAGATAGTGTTAGGAAATGGCAAGACAACATCTTTCTAGTTCGACAAGTGGTTACCAAATGGAAAATCTATGAGGGAACAAATACATAGACCACTAATGAAAGAAGAATACGAAATTCGATCTAGGAGACATATATCATACATTGGGAGGAGGTACCCAACCACTATTATCCGTCGAACTACCACAACAAATATTGTTACTAGTACAGAGTACCTACAAAAATCCTACATCAAATAAACCATATACGACTATTTGGAAACCTAACTCAAAAGGAATTCTGACTACATCCTCTACTTTTAGGTTCCTATAGGAAAATAAACCTGACGATCAACAAAACATTAGTAATCCTAATTGGATATGGTCACTCAAATGTCCAAATAAGATTAAATTCTTCCTTTGGCTCTGTCACCACAACAGACTACCAATTAAAAGCTACCTCAAATCTATAGGGATTGATGTCAGTGACCTATGTAATCTATGCAAAAAACCAGAAACAATCAAACATATTTTCATGGAATGCACAAATGTAAGGAAGCTGTGGAGGGAACTGGGGGTAATTTACACTATTAACCAGTTCACAAATAACAAGGGTTCTGACTGGCTAACACTACTAAAAAACCTCAACATTAACATAAAAAGTCATACAACCTGGAAGGAAGTTTTCCCCTTTTATATATGGAACATATGGCTAACAAGAAACACAAACTATCATAATAATGAGATAAAAAATATTTCATCAAAAAAGGCATTGTATCATGATGTTGAATACTTTGCTCTTACAAACAATACACACACGGAAGAAAAAAATATTATCAACTACCTTAAGTGGATAGCACCCAGCCAAAGTTACAAGCTTAATAGCAATGGATCGTCCATGGGCATCACAAGACAATGAGGAACAGGTGGAGTCATCAGAAATAGCAAGGGCGACTGGGTTGTGGGATATATGGGAAACCTGTATATGGCAGATAACATGAAAGCCGAATTGATAGCTCTCTTGCAGGGACTTCGAATAGCACTAGAAACAGGATTAGTACCATTAGAAGTTAACGTCGATTGCAAGGAAATTATAACCCTCATTCAAGGGGAACACCCCACTTACGAAAATATTCTTTCTGATTGCAGAGATCTACTTCAACGTCTGGGGAACCCCCCAATACACCACGACTTTAGAGAAACAAACCAAGTGGCAGGTGCTCTAGCAAATGAAGGTGCTAAAATGGATCCTATCAACTCTTTTTTGTGCATGGAAGTTCCTCCGGTGTTTGTAACCAAGAAACTAGAAACAGACAAAGAAGGAACTCCATTTATTAGACTATTTAAGAAATCTTTTGCAAGTAACTCATGTAATAGTACTAGTAATAGTATGCCCCTTCCTCAGAACACCAATAGTAGGTGTCCTGTTTTGCCACTTGCTGGTAACAATGTAATGATGCATATTACGTAATCTATATATATATTACTCTATTTTGAACCAAAAAAAAAAAAGACTTGAGTTGCCTCTTTGGCTAGTTGAGTGTTTTATTTCTAAAATATTCTGAGTATTTCTTTGAGACATTGAGTAAAGTTGTGGTTTTGAGTTCATCTTATTTATGAGTAAGTCTTCCGCTAAGAGTTAAGCCAGGCCAAAGGTTCGCTTGGGGTCAGCAATGGTTCTCAAGTGCTAGTCGCGTCCAGGGTGTAGGCTTAGGGAGTGACAAAACATTTGACCTATTTTTCTAAACCTATATTCATCTTGATAAGGGGAAATTAGAGCTCGTTAAGTCAACCCAACCAACCCTTGAATTAAGTGGGGTTGGACCTATTTATTTTGGCCCATTTAGGAACTAGGCATTTTAGCCCAGCCTCATTTGGCCCGCTAGCCTCGTAGAACCCACGAGCCTTAGAGGCCAGCCCGTGGACTATGAATGTTAAAAATATATATTATATATATTTTAGTAGTGTTTTATTTATAAATATTTTGTCAATAAATATTTAAAAATATAAAATCAAGTGTAACTCCTTTGTAGATCTTTTACATTTTAGGGCCATTAGCCCACTAAAATCAAGTTTACTTTTATTTTTATGCCTAATTTCCCATTCCCCCTTTGTTGTCTTGTTTATGGAAAAAGTGATCATGTAATATTTTTTGCTCGGATGAATCTTACGATGTTGTATCTTGGCTATTATGTATTTTTTGTAAGTATTCATTGAAGTGTGTAATTCATAAATGAATTTTTGTATGTATTGATGTCGTGTTCATTAGACATCAATGTTTGTTACTCTTAGATAATTTTTCTAAGATACCAATGTTATTCATTTTTTGTTGAAGAGCCGACCCGTCCTAACTCGTGGCCCGCTTAGGGCTGAGTTGGGCTACTATTTTATTGCTTTTAACTAAAAGGGCCAGCCCGTCCTAACCCATTTAACTCTCTAGCCCGTTAGGGTTAGGTTGAGTTGGATTAGGCCAATCCATTTTGACAGCTCTAATGGAAATACATTTATATTTTCTTGCTTAGGAAACTTTCGGCCTCTTCTCTAATTTTCTAAGGTTTGTGTACTCCTAGCTTTGTAGCTCTCATGTAGGTGTCCTGGTACCTTGATGTTGTCTTTTTGCCGCCATCCATTGTAGGTACATCGTTCTCTTCTTGTTTTGAAATTTATTTTCCTAAATGATTCTTTCTTGATTGGTACTTGAGCAATGCTTGTCCTGATTTCTTTAAGCTTGATTGTTCAGGTGCGAAATTGGATGTGAGAATGTCGAGCTAACTATTTTTTCAGGTAAGACAATTCTTCCTTCTCTGTTGAGTCAACGTCGATTTCTTCTCAAGTGAACTTATGATGCTCGACTCGTTTCTTGTGCTCCTCCCATACGTTATGTGAAGCAATATTTTTTCTGTGTGCTCGATAGTGTATCTTGAACTACATCCTTGTAAAAAATGCATCTCTGTTTTGATTGATTTTGTGTTGAATCTAATGTTTAGTACTTGTGACTTATCAAAATTAATTAGAGATCTGCTTTTTTAGAAAGCTCAAAGTTCTACTTGGATTGTTATTTAACTAATTTCTCTAAAGTCAGGTATGTCAAGTAGTTTATCATTGTATTTCCTTCCCTTTATGTGTGCTTGATTTGAGATCTTCTGTTTCTCGTGAAATTTTTAATATTCTCTATTATGTTGTTGATTTTCCATGACATCTTTTAGGTGTCATCCAATACTTTTTTCATTAGTTGTGAATTTGTTTCTATTATGCAATTCTTAAAGCCTTCTGCTACACAAAATGATATAGTTTCAATAATAGTCGGTGTCTTTGTCTTCGTGTATGTGATATTTGAATTTACATCTGACTTTATAAAAAATAGGTCTCTAATGTAGCTTTGAACACAAATATCATAAGACACTTATTAGAATTTCCCTTACTTGCACCATCTAATTATATTTGATTGTACATATAGGTGTTTGTGTGTGTCTGTAGGGGGTAGGGGTCCAATTCAATATGATATATTTTATTCTTTTCTTCTGCCGATCTAAGTAATCAATAATGGTTAGTCATGAATTTGTAGGCCCCTTGTTTTCGGATATATATATATATATAACTAGATGTCAAATAAAAGTGTTCATTTAATGAACCAAACTTTCAAAATTTAGTTGTGCATTTCCAAACTCATTCTATGGAGTTGAAGACAGTTTCATCATCATTTACCACAATCATGGAGACATCATCATGATTTTATTCCTGCTCAGAATCGCTAGAGGCGTTTCCCCATGCTGCAAAGGCTTTCTTCACGACTTGATCAACGTTGGACTTCCTTTTAGCATGGTCAAGGACCTGGTCCATTCATTGTGGTTTGAAGTCCTGAACTTTGTGCTTTTAGCTATAACAGTCTCTCATGAAGTGGCCAGACTTTCCACATTTGTGACAGAGATCGTTAGCATTAGCCTTTCTGCTGGTGGTTCATTTCTTCTTGAATCCTCCATGATTTTTTGACTATCTTCTGAAATCTCCTAGTCAAATAGGCCATCTTGCCCTCATCTTCAGATCTATCACTTTGAACTATTTTTAGTGCAACAAATTTCTCCTTTTTCCCTTCATTCACAGATGAGCCTTGCTGCATGTTTAGTTCATACATTTGCAAGTTCCCGAGCAGCTCATCCATGGTAACAACATTTAAGTCACTGGCCTTAGTGATGGCATTTACTTTGCTCTTTCATGACTTGGGAATAACTCAGAGAATTTTTCAAACTTGTTTGCTTGGGTATTCGCTCACCAAGACATCTTAGTTCGCTGTTTTTAGTCCCAATTCTCTTTTGCAGTCTCACAGGCAGAGATCCTGTTGTACTCATCTGGACCAATCCCACAAATTAGTAGCTTCTTGGCTTTGTAGTTCTTCTCTATTTTCTTCCTGTCACTCTCATCATATTCTCTTATGGTCTTTGGAATCACCTTCGTAAGTTCTCTTTCTTTTACATCTTTGGTGGGAACGTAAGGTCCATCTAGTATCATATCCCACAACTCAGTATCTTCCGCATTAATATAATCATGCATCTGTGTCTTCCACCATCCATAGAATTGTCCGTTGAATCGAGGTGGACGAGTGGTAGACTGACCTTCTTCTAGGCTCGATGGAGCAGTCATTCCTTCAAGATCTTTCTTCTCTTGGTGTTAACCAGATAAAGAAGTTAGTGCTCTGATACCAATTGATGAAATGTATGTGTCCACTAACTACAACAAGACCATGTCCTTTAGACAATTAAGATGCACAAAATAAATACTGAAAGTAAAGAGAACGCACGATACTTTACGTGGAAACCTCCTTACTCAAGGGAGTAAAATCATGACCTGTCTCACAGGATTTTCCAAACTGTTTTCACTAATCTTCTCAAGTAAAAGCGAAACACAGTTTACAACCACGAGATTAACCACCTAATCTCAAACTAAGTAATATTCCTATTACTTAAACAAACCAAATTAATGTTCTCATTGCCAACTATACTAACCCTCACTGATTAATATAGACTTTTAACTGTAAGACACAAAGTTACACCTAACTATGTTCTTACAAGATTCAAACAAGGTTTTGAAACGTTCTAACAAGAGTGAAACGAATCCTACAAGATAAGCACAAATACAAGCACACAAAGCATCAGCAGGTTCAGAAAGCAATTCTTCAGTCGATCAGGTCCCTTGTTTTGTATGAAGCTTGATTTTTCTCTCTTTGAATGAATGGATGTTTTGTTGTTTGTCATGTTGATTATATCAATCAAAAAGAGTTATTGATCGTTGGACAAACAACCTCATCCGTTCTGATTGGTTTAGTACGCTAACGGCTTCACCAACCACTGACAAGACAGCTTTCCAGCTGTATAGCACATTGTCCTGGACGAGAACACTCTGCAGAGGACCGGATCCTTACACCTGTGAGGATCATCAAAACTGAAAGCTTATCAGAAAGATTACTGCTAGGCGTTTGAAATAAAATTTGATCGTTCTGCGCTTTACATAGCCACATAAAATATTAGATTAAACAATTTCAAAATAGCATACAAGATTAGTCAATACCAAAATAGCATAATCGATTAAACAACACTATAGGAGTAAGGCACAAACACCCTAAAAAGTTATAAATTCCAAAATCAAAATTAGAGAAAAAACGCAATCAAAGTGAGCGAATCTAGCGGAGATTACAATTTTAAGTGATTTTGTATGTTAGTCAAATTTTCAATTTTGTCCCAAATTAACTTTCAAACACAAACCCCATTTGTATACCCTCTTATATTATCAACATTTATTGTGTATCATGAGCTTGGATTTTTTTTTTATCTCGATTGTTATTTATTTTGGGTTCTTGAGAGGGAAATTAATACATTTTTATTTTTAGGTTTTGAAACTGAGAGTGAATGGTTCTATGAAATGACTGATTCTTGCCAAAAAGAAATTAAGGATGGGCTAAAGCATTGTGGAATTAGACTCCTAATGCTTCATCCTTCCATTGAAGAGCTCATCAGTCTTCTTGAGGTAAAGATTCAATTTTTATCTTTCTCAAGCTCTCTATATACAAATGGATGAATAAATCTTAGAAGATATAAAATAGATAGTAATTCATACCTTCAATATAGGAAGGTACATTACATCAATGCAAATAAAAAAATCTCAAAAAGTTGAAATTCGAGATTAAATTGGGCTAAATTGAAGATTTTTTAAAAAATTGGTTAAGGCGTAAATGAATTGAGATTGAACTCAATGCAAAACTAATACAAACATTACTAATGAGACTATTACTAATACACTTTATTTAACATTATTCTTATATACCCTACCAAACGACCCCTACGTAACAAATATAGTTTTGGTGTAATGCTTTTGGAATTAAAATGAAAAGGACAATTCTTCAACAAAAGCCTGCTGCCCCAATTTTAGTTACACCTTTTCTCTCTAAAGCTTCAACAACTGATCTTGCATCTTCAAATCTCAGGATTTTGTATGTTTGTGTAAAGATACCACGTGATGTTAAAAATTTCCCATTAAGAAAAATATTAATAATATTTTTAAAAGACTAATTAAAATTTTGTATTGAAAGAACAATATCATGAATAAAGTGAAACAAATATAAAATTACTTGGTCGACCCAAGCTAATACATGATGGAGATGAAAACAATTATTTAATATTGTGATGGGACGCTATAAGATGTTGGTTGCTTTTGTGTCAAGAGTGAACATCATGTGTTGAATCTTGTCTGGTAAAAGTTCTGATCAAGTGAAAGAAGTATGAATCTTGATGATTCTGCTTAAATACCTACCTCAATATGCAATGAAATCTTGATGATTGTAATTTTTAGTATAATCTTTTTTCTAAATAAAATGTAGCTTGAATATCATGTTTTTTTTATTACTCACTAATTTTCAAAATATGTCATTGAGTTACTTAATGTGTTCCTTATAAGTAAAAGAAATTATTGGATTATTTTTTCTTTAATGAAATGTGATTGATGTTGTTTATCTTGTAAAAGCTGATCCATTTTTTGATTGTTATTTGTAAGACATTGTAGAGGATATGGTGATTTTTAAATAATAATGACATGACACCTCTTGAAAAAAATTATAGTATCATTGTCAGATTGAATAATTAAAGAGTACTAGCTTTAACAATGATTGTCATGAAGTTGTTGACATAGAGCTAAGAAGAAATATAGCAGAACAAATAAGGATGCTCACCTAAGAGTGTAGGTTCTAAAAAATGATCTTATGCAATCTCATAATAAGGGAAATGATAATTATTTTTTACTTTCATTTTGTGCTTATGAATTTTATAAGAGATTTAAATTGCTATTAGTAGCGATTAAAATCTCTCCAGCAAACTTGCCAAGACAAAGCGACAAAGAAAGATTGTCATGTCAAAGGATGAAGTACTAATATAACATATTTTGAAAACTTCAAAACATTCAAAATATGTTATATTAGTACCTCATCCTTTTGACATGACAATCTTTCTTCGTCACTTTGTCTTGACAAGTTTGCTGGATAGAATAGTTTAATCTTAGGTAAAATTCACAAATACAAAAAGAGAAGTAAAAAAAAAAAGTGATTACCATTTCTCTCATCTTGAGATTGCAGATATTATCTTTTCGAACCAATACTCCTAGCTCACCTAGGAGTTATTCTAGGTGAGTATCCTTATTTGCTTTGCTATCTTTCGTCATAGTCCTATGCCGACAATCCCATGACTCTCATCGCTAAACCTAATATTCTTTAGTTGTTTCATTTGATTGCGATGGTATAAAAAAAAATTTCAAGAGTTGTTATGCTATTATTATTTAAAATAGCTTCATCTGTCAGCAATGTCGCACATATAATAGTATCATATGGACCAATTTTTACAAAATACACAACATCAGTCACATCTTCATTAAAAAAAAAGTAGTTCAATAGTTTTTTTTTTTTTACTTATAAGGAACACATTTAGCAGTGCAATACCATATTTGATATTTAGTGAGTATTAAAAAAATACATGACACTCAAGCTACACTATTTAACAAAAATAATCATGTCAATTAAAAATGTTTCATTCAACACCTTAAGACAAAGCAAATAACAATAGAGATAGTTATGAGTAGGACTTGCCATTTGTTCCCTTGGGCATTTCATTGCATATTGAGGCAATTATTTCAGCATAATCATCAAGATTCATACTTCTTGACTTGAGGGCTTCTACAAGACACGATTCAACACTTGTTGTGAACTATTGACATGGAATAATTAAATCAACATTTCAACGTCGCATCACAATGTTAACTAATTGCCTTCATCTCAATCTCTTCTTAGCTAGGATAGAATATACAATTTTGCATCTATTAATTCCACTCTTTTTTTAGGTTATTATCTTTCTAATGCTAAATAATTAATTTATGACATGCTAGAAGATGTTACGTCAATGCTTGTAAATGTTTAAATACTAATCGATAAGAAGTTATATAAAATTGGATAATAGAAGAAATCTAAAATTTGCACCGATAAATTGAGATAAAAATTCTGTTTTAGATTGACCTCTATGGTTCATATACAAATAATGTTCCCTATAAGAGTAAGCATAAAACTCAATAGCATGATAAAAATAAGTCAAAAACTGGGGCTCTAGCCACCATTCTTCACCTAGACATTGTTGATCAAATATTTTTATTATCTTAAAAAAATATAACAATAATCTTTGAAATTCTTTATATCTATCATTAAAGGTTGTCAAAAGAATTAATTGTATTTTTGTCCCATATTATATTGTCCTTAATGACATTCTATCAAGGATTTTTTTGTGTGTTAGCTTAGGAAGTGGAAAATAAAAACAAGGATTATTTTTTTATTTGTTGGGTTTTTTTTTAAGTAAAATATCTCCTTTGTTAGTTTTTGGCTCCTAGTTTTAATACTAGAAATCTGGGATACATTTTAGTCGGTGAAATATCCTTAAGGACAGTGCCATAGACATGCTTCAAGCTATGAGATTTCCAATATTTTTCAACAGACATATTCATAGATTAGCTAATGCCACTTGCTAAAACTTTAAATTCATTATCTTTGTTTTTACATGCTTATATTGAAAAATCTTTGTAATTTTTCAACTTCTTGGAAGGGTATTTGAAGAGTTATCTCAATCATGCCACTATTAACATATTGCTGTAAATATCCTTGAAACTATGGCATATGTCAAAGCTAGTGTGATGTTGGTAGACCTTGAATGTGAAGTGTTAGTTTAGAGATATTCCAAATGTTTTTCAGAATCATCAGGTAATTTCATAAACTTTTTTCTTTCGATAGCAAGTGTTTTGAGTTTTTTCTCTTTTCTGACTGTTACATAGAGTGTAATTTTATTATTTCAAGAATAAACCACACTCTAGGTAATAATCAAGAAAGAAGGGAAAAACAAGAAACTTGCTCCCATGGAGTAAAATTTTTGCTAAGTTACCTGATGCTCCTGAAAAATATTTGAAATATTTTTATTACTAATGCATCACATTCAAGGTCCAGCAATATCACACAAGATTTGATATTTGCTCTTGTTTGAAGAATGTTCACAGTGCAACTTTATGATAATAGCGGCGTGAATGAGATAATCTTCACGTGCCCTTGCAATAAGTTGAAAAATTTCTTGAGATTTTATGATACAAGTGTGTGAAAATGAAAGGAAATGATGATATAAAGTTTTGTTAGGTTTTGCCCTGATTTCCTTACTTATTTGAGTTTTATTTTTCTCTTGAAGGAAAGTCAATGTATTATTATCATAAATGCTTTAACTTTTGGTGAAAGAAAAATATAATTTTCTTTCATATTTGGTTATTCTTTCCTTAGAAGAGAAGTTTGAAACTCTATAAATTGAAGATACCTCTTCTAATACTAAGAACATCCACCATGTAGTCGTTTATAGTGTTTTGTTTAAGGGGAGATTATTCTCTCAATAGAGTTTATGCTTTTTGATCTTAGTTTTCAATATGTAGGTCACTTGACCAAACTATATTAATAATATGCTTTTAGTATATTTTTATTTGTAATCTAATTTATCACCAACATAATTTGTAATTATAAGTTTCCGCATGATGCCTTGATTCTTTCAAACCCAATAAGTTTGAGCAAGTGACATTAGCTAATTTTGTTCCCCTTTGTAAAGAAATCAAAAGGAGACCAGAACCATGTGAAAAAAGGTTTCATAAGCAAACATTATTGTGGAAATCAAGGGAGAATGCCGTTTTAGAAAAGATACAATAGTTTTCGATTCTCCGAGCTTAGGGGTCAATTACGGGGGGTAACCGATCGATCAACTCATTTTGGGGGTAACTGTTGATCAACTCATTTCGGGCTTAACCTGTCGATCAAACCTAGGCTGATCTTCTAGTGAAAAACTAAAGCCCTACCTTATAGAATGAAATTCCACAGTTTTGCAATAACTTGGTCTTTTTCTTCACTTCAGCTTTGAGATGATTTTAGCCACCGGGGACCAACTCAATGAGCACCTTTGGGCGGTGCTTTCTCGATCAACTATCTGACTTATTCAGAACGACGATGAACCAAGACATGAAGAAGTGCAATGCAAAAGAACGCCTTCTTTCTGGAGACCTTGGGAAGCGGAAGATGAACAATCACTAAGGAATAGCTTGAACTAAGAGGAAGTGAAGTAATACTTGGCCAGTTCTCCGATATTCATCGAAGACTTCGCACGTACCCCTGCTTATTCTTTTTCTAATACAATACTAAGGCCGCATATTCTACTCATTAGTAGGTAAAAGCCTTCACTTCAAAACAATCAATCAAGATTAGTGTCATCCGCACTTCTTCTGCCTATTGAAAGTGGGAGTTCAAGCTTTGAAGCATTTCTTTCAATTCTTTCAATTGATTTGACAACTTTCAGCTATACAAAGTTAGGTGATTTATCGGGTCGGCATTCATCTTGATTTCGGCCTTTATTTTCTTCCTTTGAAACGATTGGCCTGACCAGATTGAAATTTGATTATCTAAGGAATTAAACACTTGATTTATTCAAACGAAGACTCTTCTTTTTAGGAAGATGATTCCCGGCCATTAACTTGAAATTGTGTTTGACATTTAGAGAACACCCAAAATCTGTTTTGACTTTCACCTCTATTTTTTTTTTCTTTTCAAATTTACCCTATTTAAAGGGCTAAAAATACCCTTGGACTATTTGAAAAGATTTAAAAATATCCCTCATTCATCTATTCTGCTAAAAATACCCCTCAATTCACCTTTTTGGTCTATTTCTACCCTTAAAACTAACAGCCACTTTTTAAAAAATTATTACTTACATGTCATTTTCTTATTGGATAAATTAAATCTCAACCCATTTAATTTTCTCCTACCCACCCATTCTAGTGAACATGACCCAAACCCAATTAGAAGACCCACTAAAAATAAATTGATTGAATCTTTCTCCCCTAACCCCAAGCCTCTTTCTTCCCTCTTCTCTTATTCAAAATTTTCAAGACTACTTTAATCAAATGATACAATGTCCAGTGCAATACTAACTTGAAGTTGAAGGATTCTAGGAGTATTGATTTTGGAAGTCTTTTTCCATTCAAATGTTTGAAATTTCTTCTGCTTCTCGTCGTGACGAAGGAGAGCCCGGCATATGTCATTGTGGAATGTTCGCCATTTATTTTTTTGCAGTTGACACCTACAAATAGTGGTCGTAGGTTCTATAAATGTTGTCGCTATGAGATGAATGGTTGTCGTTATTGGGAATGACAAGATAAAAAGTCATTTCCACCTAATGTGGCAATGTTTATCCACAATAAAAAAAAAAAGATCATTGGATGCCCCTCGTCAAGAACAGAACATGTTAAAGAAGAATATAAGTGACATGGCTAAATCGACAGATTTGAATTATGCATCTACCTTAGAGGGAAAAATTTCAAGCTTGGAGTTCAAAGTGAAGCGATAGAAGAAGATTACACTATGGTCGTGGCCTATTTTTTTTTTTTGTAGCTTTGAAGATGATGTCTTGAAGTTATTGTTTTTGTTAATTTTTATCTAGATAAGTGTATGATATGAAAATTTGTTGATGGTGTCTAGTTAGTGTAATGTTCTTAATTGTAATTACTATTATTGTTGGTATGATAGTGAAATTGTGTTTAGTTTGGTTAATGTTCTTACATTTAAGGACTTGGAATAATTCATAAGTTTCATTGTAATGTATTCCATCGTTAATAAAGTAAATTTGAACCACTTTTATTCTTCGTTTTTGGACCAGCTTTGGTACTGTTTATCATCAAGTTTTGGTCCAGTTTTTTATCTCATTATGGTGCACTTTCATTGCCTTTTTGCCCATGTTTTTTTTACAGTTTTGATTTAGTTTTTGGTAGAATATATGTGCAGGTTTGCTTCTGTTTTGTTATAGTTTAGGTGCAATTTTAGTAGAGTTTGGTGTAGTTTTGCTGGTGTAGATTTTTTACGCTATGGAAAGAAGACTGCCAAAATCAGTACTCCTTGAATCCTTCAACTTCAAGTTAGTATTGCAGTGGAAATTGTATTATTTGATTAAAAATAATTTTGAAATTTTTGAATAAGAAAAAAGGGAAGAAGAAAGAGGCATGGGGTTAGGGGAGAAAGATTCAATTAATTTATTTTTTAATGGGTCTTCTAATTGGGTTTGGGTCATGGGCACTAGAATGGGTGGGTAGGAGAAAATTAAAGGGTTGAGATTTAATTTATTCAATAAAAAAATGACATGTAACAAATAATAATAAATTTTTAAAAAGTGGCTGTTAGTTTTAAGGGTAGAGATGGACCAAAAAGATGGATTGAGGAGTATTTTAGCCTAGTAGATGAATGAGGGGTATTTTTAGACATTTTCAAATAGTTCAAGGGTTTTTGTGGCCCTTTTCCGTATTTTTTATAAACATAACCACAGTCCACATTTATTAAGTGAAATTCTCAGTGTCAATTTGGATTGGCAAACAAGTGTTCTTTCACAAATTATCTCATAAACCAAACACAAACAACACTCATTTTGCATACAAAGAAAACCCTCCAAACCTTATTACCAAAAACATACAAAGAAAACATGTCATTACGCAAATTTTACTTGAGATGTTTCTCAAACCATCCCAACATGTCTTGATGAGACTCTTCAGCAGATTTTACAGCCAATTCATCTTCATCATTGTACCTCACGGCCCAGCCATGTGTAACCCCAGGAAAAATCTTCACAAATGCATCAATCTGCACGAAAAAAGCACCATAAACGTTCAATTCATTCTCGTTGGCAGTAATACACTAAGGAAGTGCAATCCAAGTATCTTATAAACCTCTGTTTGAACCTGTATCGTTGGTAAACTATGTACTCGAATACACCTCTTAGTCAATTATTATTATACAACTCGAATTCCTACCTCAGGCTTCGCATTTAAGGCCATCTCAAATTGCTTGACAAGCTCAGGTGGAGATCTTCTGTCAATCTCCGCTCCCAATATTGAGATTGGAACCTTAACAGCTGAAACACAAAAAATGCTAAATTATGAAAATTTAGCCCTGATTTAGATTATGAAATCGTGCTCTAAATTAAGAGTTAATATCTTAAAAGATCACTGAACTATGAGAAATTATCTAAGAAAGTCATTGAACTTTGTTTTGTATCAATAAAATCACCCAACTTTTTATGCTGAATACTCATACGAACAAGAGAAAGATAAGAAGAAAGCATAGAAGATCTAGTAACAAAATCATACCGTGCATATCATCTATGGCGACAAATGAAGGATGCAATAGCACTGCAGCTTGGATATAAGCATATTTTGCTAGTTCCACGACTACCTTAGCTGGAATGAATTCAAAGTAATTCTTTAGTAAATTACTTTAACAAAGATAAAAAGAGCTTGTAAGTTGTAACCAGAGCAAGAAGAATTGAATGACCTCCCCAACAGAAGCCTGCTGCTCCCATTTTTGTTACACCTTTGCTCTTTAAAGCTTCAATAACTGGTTTTGCATCTTCGAATCCTTGATCCTGTAGCAACAAGTATACATCAGATAAAAGTGCAAACATGATATATAGGTCACCGGACAGACTCGAATCCAGGATTAAGAGTTTGGGGGTTCTAAATTTCGTTAATAACCGTCAATTAATGTTGTTAGGGCTTCACAAATTAATATACATATATATTTAATTAATTTTCTAGTACAAATATAGGATCTACAGAAAAGCTACTGGATTCGTCTGAAATAGGAACTCACCGGTCCATGATCTATTAGCCATACTTCTAAAGGCTTCTCATCATTAGGTATACGGGGATCGCCACGAAGGAAATCAGGGACTACTACATAGAAGCCAACTGCTGCAACTTTGTCTGCAAGCTTTCTATAATTTTGAAAGCAAAGGATATCTATCAGTTTGAAGAATATGATCTATTAATTACATCCAAATATAGCTACCTCCAAGTCACAACACATAAACATAGGACGTCAGGTAGGATGTTTTGTATCTATTTGTTTTAACTTTATACCAGTTTAAATATCTATTTATGCACATCCAAAATTTGAAGACTGAGATCGATATTAGCTGAGGTCAAATTAAAAGGACACGTTTATTCCTGCAATCCTTACCTCAACTTTGGAGCTTCATATCCTGCATATTAACAAACAAAAAAAAAAAAAACTACTAAGTAGTTCGATATAAATCATATTTTTTAAAATATACTCATTTAAATTCTAAATATTAACATTAGCACAAAAAGGAGAAATTACCAAAAACATCAGAAACAAGGATTACAGCTTGGGTGGAATCAACAGGACCAGAAAGATAACAGTTGAAGCCTCCAAGTTGTTGGACATGACCAGCTCCTCCTCCTCCACCGCTCAGGTAATTTGGTGGATTTTCACAACACTCAGGACCCGACATAATAATATTAACAATGTTATTATAAAATTAAAATAACAAGAAAATGTGTATCGATTGAGAGAAAGGATCAATTTTTCAAAGACTATTTATAAATGTTAAAAATTACTTGGACACAAAGTCTGTAATGACCTCATTTACTTGGGCATCAAAGTGAATGACCACATGAACATCCATCATAATTTTTCAATACCTGCAGATTAAAATAAGTTAAATTTTGTTCATAGTTCAAAAGACAATTAGCATCCAATCCAATGATCAAAATATAATATTCACACAATTCAGAGACAAATTTATTATTTTAATGCACGTATATAATACTGTTGGGATAAAAAAAAAAAAGATGTTGAAAATCTAGCCGCTTCTTTTCACGTGGCATCGAATGATAAGTTTTCGAAATTTGAAAATAGATTATTTACATAATTAGTCATTGGACCAAAAGTAATTACTGTCACTAGTCAATATATAAAAATATATATTGAACGGACAATTATACATACAAAGTAAATAAAGGCTAATTCATTATGTTAATAATGAGAGCACATTTGACTCCAAAATATTAATAAAAGGTAAATATAAGCTATTTTGTATAGTTCGAAAATCATTTAGGAAAAATTATATAAATACACATTTTATTTTATTATAATCTCTAAAAGTTTTTACCATTTAAAAAATTATAAAAATACTCTCTCAAATACATCCTTATCCCCTCTCGGATACATTCTATTCACTTTAGGATACATTCATTCCATTAAGTAATATACCATTCACAACTCATGAGCTATGTATCTCGCGCATCAGATTAATGTATCATGTATAAAATTTAATGCACATCTTACTTAACGATTAATGTATCTCGCACATCAGATTAATGTATCAGTGCTTATATTATTGTATCCGTTTGAGGGATTTTTATAATTATAAACTTTTAAGGGATAGATTGTAATTTTGCCTTTAAAATATGTGATTTCTGTAATTTGCCTTTTTTTTCGATTTGAAAAAGAAGACGCTTTCTCTCTCTCTCTCAATACTTTATATTATATACCGGACTAAATTACCGTCACCTCTCACGTCAGATTGTTTGCTTATTTATTTTATATTTGACAGCAAGCATATGGTTCTTCTCTAATTTTATATTTATTTATTGATCTTGTATTTATTTAACTCCTTTACTTTAATCTTTTTCTAAAATGCAAAGGGACACCAAATAATTTATATATTCTCTAATTTTGTTCGTTTTAATTAAAAGATTGTAATATTTTGGTTTTGTGCTAAATTGAATTAGCCAGGTTCATAAAAAACGACAAGGAGAAAGGTGTATAAAGTATAACTCAGTGTGCTTTCTGAATATTCTTTCTTATATTATGAATATATATTTGCTATTATACCTCTACGGACTACGATAATAGCCAATATACTGATTTCTCAAAAGCATGATGCACGACGCTTTATTTTATTTAATGGTCTATTTACTTGTCCTATTTGCTTTAAAAATTAATTAATTTTTTTAATCATATTCATCTCAATTACTCATGATCCATTAGTATTTTGGACAAATTTTTAGAGGCTAAAACATTAATTGTTTTGGACGGGGAGTACATTTTTATATTTGAAACCATAGTTAAACTTCCCATTTTGCATTCAGCAGCAAGTTCTTAATTGTAACTATATAATATATTTAAGATTACAAGTTTCACAAGTTGATAACCACACAAATATTATGGTATCTAGTATATTTATGATTGTAATATCATAAAAAAATCCTTTAATCAGCTTCTGACATTTCTTATCGGACTATTGAATCACATCTACTGAAAAAATAAAAAAAATATCTTATATATATAGTGTATCTTTTGTCGAGGGGATTCAAATGAACACCCTTCTGACCCCCTGATTATCATCTTGCACTTGTCTTGTCTATTACCGTAAATTCGCATAGAGGTAGTAGTAACCTTTGTTCATTGTCAATTATCTTTATTTACATTTTTAGTCGATAATCGTGGTTCATAACCACAAAAAATTCACGTTTTAATTACTTGAATAATAGTAAATAGATTTATTTAAAATATTATTTGTATCAATTCCTGTGAAAGTGGTATTTACACTATACTATCTTTGACTAGCGAAAAAAACCCGGTTAATTTGGTTGAATAAAGGAGATGTAGTAATATGTAGTGCTTGGGTTGTCTAATAATTGCCTTGAAAATATCATTATTGTAAAGTAGAACCCAACTTGACCTTCATTGATCATATATTTAGGTATTTATGCATATACAATTACATAAATAACCCTTAGTAGATACATTAACTAATACCTAAATACCATACTTATCACTCCCCCTCAAGTTGAACCAGGTATAAAGTTCAACTTGCCACGTAAATCACAAAAACGATCCTTCAAGAGAGGCTTGGTAAGAATATCCGCAAGCTAATCATGAGAAGAAATTTATTGAACCCGAAGTTCCTTTTTTTGTACAAGATCTCAAATAGAGTGAAAATCGATCTCCATATGTTTGGTGTGAAAGTGAAACACCGGGTTAGCTGTAAGATAGGTTGCACTTAAATTATCACACAATGAAGGCAAGGAACCAGAAGAAAGATCAATTTCTTTCAACAATAGACGAATCCATAGAAGTTCACTGGTGGCAGCAGCAAGAGAGCGATATTCAGCCTCAGTAGTAGAGCGCGAAACAAATCGTTGTTTGCGAGAACACCAAGAAACAAGTGAAGAACCTAAGAAAATTGCAAAACCAGTAGTAGACTTCCAATCATCTATACTTCCTCCCAAATCGGCATCGCAATATCCTTGTAATTGTTGAGAGTTCTATTTTGAAAAGAGAATACAATGAGAAGAAGTGGATTTTAGACATCGCAATATACGCTTAACTACTGCCCAATGTTTTTCTGTCGGACTATTCATGAATTGACAAACTTTATTCACTGAGAAGGAAATCTCAGGTCTAGTGAAAGTGAGATATTATAAGCCACCAACAATACTTCAATAAAGACTTTCATCAAGGAATTGAGTGTTGTCACTGTTGTGCAGTTTATTGCTCGGGCACATGTGAGTAGAAATATCACGGCAAGTTAACATGTTACTACGTTCTAAGAGATCATATATATTATATATATACCCATAAGATCACCATGTAGCTTCAATACCCAAAAAGTAATTAAGCTTGCCCAAGATCCGCAAGGAGAATCGCATTTCTAACTGTTGAAGCAATGAAGAAACAAGATGCATAGACGTGCCCAAGACTATAATGTCATCAACATAGATCAAACAAAATAGTTTTTCAGTGCCCATGCTTCTAAAAAAGAGTGAAGAATCTATTTTAGAGACTTGGAAACTAAGCTCACACAAGGCATTCGTCAAACATTTATTCCATACTCGAGGAGCCTGTTTAAGACCATAAATAGACTTCTCTAGCTTGCATATGTAATTAGAGTGATTAGGATCAACAAAAGCTGGTGGTTGAACCATGTATACATCCTCCTCTAGCTTACCATGCAAGAATGCGTTAGAGATATCAACTTAATTAATAATCCATCCTTGTGACACGGCAATAGAAAGCAATAGTCGAATAGTTGTAGGTTTGACAACAGGACTGAAAGTATCATCAAAGTCGATTCCCGGGCGTTGATGGAAACCCTTGGCAACTAATCTGGCTTTATGTCGTTCAATGGAGCCATCTGGTCTTTTTTCTTTCTTGAAAACCATTTACAACCAATGATATTCATAGCTTGATGAAGTGGAACCAACCTCCAAGTACCAGTTGCAATGAGCACATTATATTCCGTAGACATAGCAGATCGCCATTCAGGAATTTTAATAGCCTGAGTATAACATGTGGGATCAAGAGCAAAGCTACAGGAGGTAGAGAAGGACTGGATACGTTTGGGCTTAAGATTTTTTGTTTGCGCTCGTGTAACCATTGGATGATTTCGAATAGGTGTGACTACATCCAATGAAATAGTACCACTAGAATTAGAGTCATCTGGAGAATCAATAACAACACCACCAATCAAATTATCAAGGCCTTGAACTTGTGTATTATGTGGACCAGTACCAAGTGAAACAAGAGAGGCCTATGATGGAGATTGTGCAGCAGAACAGTGCACATAGGATGGCGAATGAGTTGATGTGGGTTCTTGGATGGCAGGTGGTAGAGGTTGCAATATTGGTGGATGCATATGTGCAGCTGGAACAATATGAAGAGTAGGAATAGCAAAAGATAAACTTATTTTAGGCTTAGTAGATGCGACACACACACCATCGATTTCTTGAAAAGGGAATAACTGTTCATCAAACAACACATGACGTGAGACAAAAAATTTGTTAGAGACACGATTATAACACTTGTAGCCTTTGTGAGTGCGACTCTAGCCAAGGAAGACGCAGGGAGTTGAACGTGGACTTAATTTATTTTGCGAATGAGAACGAAGCCAAGGATAACATAAGCAACCAAAAACACATAATTGATTGTAATCAGGCTTGTCACCAAACAAAATTTCATATGGAGTTTGATGATTTAACCGAGGAGTGGGCAGACGATTGATAACAAAGACAACCGTTTCAAATGCGTTTGTCCAAAATTTAGAAGGGACATGGGAGTGAAAAAGAAGTGCACGACCAACTTCAGTTATATGTCTATGTTTCCTTTCAGCACACCCATTCTGTTCAGGGGTATATGGACAAGAAATACGTTGTGTTATCCCATGTGTGCGCAAATAGGAAGTCAAGGCTTGAAACTCCCCTCCCAAATTTGCCTGAAATTATTTAATAGAACAACCGAAAAATTTCTCAACCAATAAACGAAATTGATAAAAAATATCAAACACATCAGATTTGTTCTTAATAAAATATATCCAAGAATATTTGCTGAAGTGATCAAAAAAATATAACATAATAACGAAAACTATCATTTGAGATTTTCGAGGCTGGACCCCAAACATCCGAACAAATCAAATCTAAAGGACCACGAGCTGAATATTCAGACACTGAAAAAGGCAACTTATGAATTTTGCTCTTTACACAAGCCTGACACAATGAACTACGTGAACTAATAGAGCTATCAGAACCTAAATTATAAACGATGAACTACGGAAGGAGAAACATGGCCAAGCCGAGCATGCCAGTCTCCCAATGTTGCAGAGTATAACTGGACAGGAGACTGCAATGGAGACGCTAGAAGGGTATATTGACCATCTTCATTCGGGCCTTTGAACAACGAAGCCTTCGTTGCCAAATCCTTCATAAGAAAATAAATTGGAAAAAACTCACAAGAAACATTATTAGCCTTAACAAAAGAACTAACATAAATTAAATTTTGCTTAGTGGTAGGGACGCACAAAATATTGTTTAAATTGAATGAATCCCCTAGAACATGCAAAGAAGAAGAACCAATGTGAGAGATAGGTAATTTAGAACCATTCAGAGTGAATAGCGAGGTTGTCAAGATTAGCAGTAAGATGGTGTGTGGTGCCACTGTCCATAAGCCAAGATTGGAAGGGTTATGAAGAGGTGCTAGCAAGATTAGAAGATGGTTTATTAACACCACGATTAGCATTCCTGGTCCTCAGTGAAGGGCAAACACGAGACACGTGTCCGAGTCCTCCACAATTATAACAACTGATGGTAGAATTATCCAGTGGTGCTGCTTGCGTGACTGGATTATAGAATTGTTTTTTTGTGGCAGCGGTTTGTATTGAAGTAGAGAACCCACGACCAAGTGGTGATGAAGAAGCAAAGTAGCCGCCCCTGCCACTTCCTCGATTGCCATTGCCACTGTCACGACCCGGGAGCACCCCCTAGTCGTAACCGGCGTACTCGACCTCGAAGAGGTCTAATACAAGCCTCTTAGCATTCATTCATCGCATAGACACTAAAACCATAAGGAATTTAAAACTTTCTTTACCAAGAAAACATTG
>JAJOOR010003223.1:0-44604 GCA_036250505.1 Solanum acaule | reverse complement strand
ATGGGTTTAACTCATCACGTGGAGAGGGCCATTGAGAACGGAACATTTGCAGATATACTAGATCCAACAGTGCCAAACTGGCCGTTGGAAGAGGCTCTTAACTATGCAAAATTGTCACTCAAGTGTGCTGAGTTGCGGAAGAAAGATCGACCTGATCTTGGTTCGGTGATATTGCCCGAGCTTAGTAGGCTAAAAGAACTTGGAATGAGCAGTCTTAACACTGCTTGATTTTCTTGAAATATTTAAAGGATCAAACATCAATCGTCAACCAGGTTGGTGGACTGGTGCCTCATCATAAGCAACAGTGGATCAACTACAATTATACATTTCTTCTCCTTTTCTTGTAAATCTTACTGCAGTGTAATGAAAACAATTTATTATATTACCTTTGAATGGTTGATTAACTTGTTGAAATGTTTAGACCCTTCAAAATGCTATCATATTGAATGAAGCAGAGTGGGGATAAAATGTAGGTGCTAAATTTTTACCTTCTCTTGGAGTACTGGAAATAGATAAATGTATGAAAAATATCTAAAAATTTAATATTTTGAAGAAAAAATATCATAAATATTAAGAAAAATCTTGAAAGTTTTAGTGTAGTGTCTTTGATATTTGAACTTAGGATAAGTCTAGATATTCTAGTATCACGATTCAAAGTACACCCTAAACATGACATGACAAATAAGACCCCGAGAGATACTAAACAAGGCACTTGACATAAGCATGATGTAATGAATACAATTTAAAAGATATAATCGATATAAGTCTCCAATGATGACATAAAAGATACCAACAAAGTACACAAGAGAATACGCGAAATACTACTAAGTCTGACATAAGCCCCCTACTATCATAGATGTGACTAGAACAAACCCCTAAGTCACGAATAAATTTTTAAAACTGAAAAGACATCAAAAGCAATAAAGTAGACCATGGTCTTGACATCGAAACATGAAGACTCGCCAATCCAAGTGCGATAGCAGAGCAATCCACTCAAGTGCGTCCGGGTGGAGGAGCGTCGGAACCTATGTTATGAGACAATATGGGCACCAATATGCATTAGTACTATGAATGTACTAAGAGTGGGAAAATGCATAAAAAAGGAAGGCATGATAGTATAATGAACTTTAAACACGATATGCATGACCACGTAAAATGTGGTGAAAGGCTTTAAAGAGAAATCATAATTCATAACAAGGTCTGTCCATATTGAAAACCTACACAAGTGTAGAAGCAAGTAGGAAAATAAGGCCGATCAAACAGTATCGGATTTGAAACCTACTGTTAAGATGTATAAGTCCAATATCAGTCAACGGACCAGGTCCCTTGATACAACATGAACAGTAATGCAGGCACAAGCGATAAAATAAACAACACAATCAGTTTACGTGGAAACCCCCTTGCTCAAGGGCTGTGAAAACCACAACCTGTCCTCACAGGATTTCAACCCAACTTCATTTCACTCAAACGGAGCAACGATTAAGATTACAACTTCTTGCAACCTAGGAATTTACCTCTAAATCCCTTCCCCCTCAATGTAGCAACTCGACTACAAAGAAAGCAACTAAGCAATAACTCTATTGCCCACTAAGACACCTAATTCTAGATGACTTAGACTTCAACTAAACAACAACAAGGTTGCCCACTAAACCACCTAACTCTAGATGATTTAGACTTTGACTAAGCAACAACAATGCTGCCCACAAACCCAGTTAACCCTAACTAACTTAGACTTTTGTTGGAAAGAAACAAGATCTAATTCCTTTATAGCATAGGAATAGATGTACAAGATAAGTACTGAAGTTTAAATCCTAAGACAACTAAGACACATGCAGTTCTATTAGGTCCTTGTTGCTCTTGAGGAAAATACTTCTCGATGGAGTGGTTTTTGATTGAGTTCTTAAGAATTTCGAGAATGCAAAAACTACGGTTGTGTCTCTTGGAAGGAACCTTATAAAATAATAGTCACAACCTTGGAGGCCTACTACTGGTCGAGGATTCCTTCATGCTCGAGAGTCGTGCACCAAACTTCTGTACTTTTTCCAGTTGTCATTTTTTCGCATAGCACAAAGGGATTAGGTCCCTTACAAGATCCTGTTGTTTGTCAAATCATCAAAACTAAAAATAACATTTTCCCCCTTTTTGATGATGACAAACACATACAATATCAATGTTTTCTCCCTCTCATCGATACTTCTCTCCTTCCCCCTCTCACCAATATTTCTCTCCCCCTTTGAGAACTAACCAACTTTCTATCCTATGCAGTCCAATAATTTCCCCCATTTGGCATTATAAAAAAGAAAGACAGTAAACCAGGATTAAATGTAAGCCTGTGAAGCAAGATCATAACTTGTAGCAACACATCATAGCAGAAAAGCAAGAGATAAGATTAATCAAAACAAAACACAAATCCATTTTATTGCATAAGAGTAAGCATTCAATACATTAAAAGTGAACTGCCAAGAGAACCATGGGACACTGTCCACACAAAAACAAAAGGGAAGAAAGGAAGGGGACTATGAGGAGGGATGCTTTTGAGTAAGGGATTGGATGACAAGAGTGAGTTGATCATTGGCAGTGTCATGAGCCTTGATCAGCTTCTCTTGAAGATCAACATTTTGGGCCAGGCGACTTGCATTCTTCATCCGTAGTTCCTGGACTTCTGTTGTACCAGGTCCCTCTATCTGTGCTTTTGCCAACTGAGCCTTCAGTAAGGTTATCTCAGCATCCTTCTTCCTCACAAGCACAATCAGCTCCTCCAGTTCATGCTTAAGTTGGATCTATTCCACCACTTACTGAGATATCTTGCTCAGTTGACCTGTTTTCCCTTCCATGCATTCATACTCAACCAAGGTATTGAGGCAGAAGGACTTTTTCACGGTGCCTACAGTACTTGCTCCCATGGGAACATCCAATTGCTTGAACACCTTGGTAAGGAAATATCCATACCCCATGTCATGATTACCCTTTTGTTCCACCACAGTTTTATGCATATGCTCTAACATCAGGGTTGGGAGATTTAGAGGGTCAAACTTGCAAAGTGCTTCCTTCAGAAACAGATCAGCGGCAGAGGTACCTGTTCTTTTCTCAGATCTTGGAAGAATCACCTTTTTGAAAAACTCGAACAATAATTGGTAGTCTCCCTTCATGAGTTTCTTTGGAATTCCCGCACAATTCATCTTAGGGAGTTTGGCACACTCATTGGAAAAGTGTTTGCTGCAGGTTTGTCCGACCACGGATCTGATCCCTTCCCTAGGTACATCCAATATTTCCCCTAATCTTTCTTCATTTAGATAAAAACTTCTACCAGCGTATTAAGGCTTCCATCCTCAGTGAACTCCATAGTGTAGTAAAATTCCCTTACTTGTTCATCATACAATATGGGCGATTTGGTCATGAACAAGTGAGTTCATGATTGAATCTCAACTATATCAACCACGGTGCTCATACCAGGCTTTCGAATGATATCGGGATCCAAAACCCTTCCACTTAGGACTTTCTGCATTCTCAGATTACTAACAATGTCCTTTTTGATATCATCATTTTCAACTTTCTTCCGTTTCGTACCTGGTCCCCGTTCTGACTTGGGCTCAGAGTTGGGAGACGCTTCTCTTCCCCTTTTTGATCTCTCTTTTCCTTTCTTCTTTGGTGGCTTTTTCAGTTTTCCTTTTGATATAGTGTCGTCCTATTTAACAGATGGATTCTTAGACTTTGGTTTTCTCTTCTTCTTTCCCAGTTCGTCTTCTTTCTTAGTTCTATCTCCAGAGTGACATCCTCCGATACTGTATCACTTTCAGAGTGTTCATTTGAAATGTTCACGACCCCCTCATCTGGAATCACCAACTCCTCTTCTCCCGACGCTCTCCTTCTTCTAATTTCCGTAGTGCTGGTCTTCCTAACCTTCATGGCATCACTCATGAGTTTTTGAATGGCACCCATGGTAGATGGTTTCCTTGTTGGTGTTTCCTCTACGACCTTTTCCTTTCCCTTTTTAGTGACAGGGACCATTCTTCTTTGTAAGGCCCATCATAGAGGTGTATTGTCTTCTTCATCATCCTATGAACCACTGGAGGGTGGTAGTCCAACTTCAGGAGTTCTGTCGAAAATAGGTTCTGTATCACCAAGAAGACCCTCAGTGAAATTGCTTGCTTCCTCATTTCTTAATCCCTCTTTCACTCAGATAGACTCTCTACGACTAGGTTCTCACTTGCGGCGAGAATGTTGGATTCAGAGTACCTATTTTCTGGAAGATCTCCCTCAAATAGACAGTCACATAGCACAGATGGGTAACGACCAGGTTGAAATGAAGGCGCTGGATCATTTTGATCAATATGAGATTGTTGAGTAGGACGATGAGGCTCAGTAGTGTTGACCGGAGGAATGGTCGACACTTTTGTTGGAGAAGGAGCACAAGAAGAAGTGTAGAAGGCTATATGATCTATTTCATATAGGGAATCCATCATTTGCTTAGATGGAGAAGGTGATTGAGACATGTTCAAGAGAGAAGGCAAAAGATGGATGGCAGAGAGAGAGAGAGATTAGGGTTTTAGGGAAGAGAGTTTGAAAAGTCTGAGAAGAGAAATGGAGGGAAGTAGTATAAAAAGAGGTGAAAGGGTGTGTCAGGTCCCTGATTAGACGTGTCGCTCAGACTTAAAAGAAACAGACCAAAATTGCAGATTTTCCAGAAGTTGCAGGTGCAACCCACGGTTGCCACCCACAGACCGTAGGAGGACCCACAGTCCGTTCTGCTGGTCCGTGGTTTGCGACTGCAATCCTTCCCCAGAAACTCCCAGTCTAAGGATCAGCCTACACTAGGACCTATGGACCGTAGGTTAGACCACGGTCCGTGGTTCTGGGCCGTAGGTCAGACCCTCAGCTTCCAGCTCCCAGTCACGATCGACGGTTGACCAGTACTGACCGTCAGTTGATCGACGGTCCGTCAGTTTGGTCCGTCGGTGGCCCCCGACAACAGTTAAGTCAGGGGTCATTTGGTCTTTTCCTTATGCGTTGGACCCCTAAACTACGTCGTTAAACCCCTAAACTACATAGTTTTGGTCAGTTTTAGCCTAGTAACTTAACTAGAATCTACACTAAGCAAATCATTCACCAAAAACATAGAAAAATTAGAACGCAAAAGGAGAAAGAGTCGACCAAGCCCTAGTCCTAGAATGCAGTGAGTCTTCATCAGTTTCAGCCCCGAAATTGAAAAATTTCTCCGTGTAATTCTTCACCAGGTATGTGGGACTTTACTAGTGGGTTCCTTTCGCCCATTAGGTCCCTAGAATTCAGTCAGATTCTTGATTCCCTTAATATTATCTAGACCTAGGGTTTCTTGAATGTTAGAAATTGTTGGGTTTTAACTGTTAGAATGATCTAAATCAGATTATCATGATTTTAGTATGGTTTTGCGTAGATACCTTCATAAATTCAGAACCCTAGCTATGTAGTTCTTCTAGTTCGTGAATTACACATGCTAGGTCAGATATTTCAGTTATACATGCGTCAAAATTATATGTTTCATTATCAGCATATTGATGTTGCATTTTCAGTCAGCATGTCAGTATTTTGAGCTATCCAGTATTACAGAACCTCAATCATAAATTGTTAATTACTTAATCAATTGGGAGAAGCTTAATACCGAGTGGACTAGGGTCAGTCACCTTTAAGTCCCAGAACTACGTGCCCAGTAGGTTGTAAGTCCCCTCCGTGGGCATTATTTTAGTGATCATGCCAGTCCTGCCTCTATACCTCTGGCAGGGTATATTGGGTCCTCTTGATGGGGCGTATACATCGGACTCCACATTTAGCTCATATGGTTTTATGTTGGTTATTAGTAGCTCCCACAGTTCAGTCAAACTCTATTACATTGACCATGTTATCAGTATAGTTCAGTATTCAGTCTCAGCATGTTATAAACTTGGTCATTGCATTGAGTTTAGTCATGTTCAGTATTTTCAGTATCGTTATCAAGTTCAGATTATATCATTTCTTTATTGCTTGTTCAGTTATGTTATTTTTCTTATTTTATTCTATCCTGCATTATCAGTACCTTTCAAGTACTGACGCATACTCTATGCTACATCTTATCATGATGTAGGTTCAGGTTCTCAGCTTCCAAATCATGCTTAGATCGGTTCCCGATCTTCAGTTCAGTAGCATCAGTGGTGAGTCCTCATTTTTCGAGGACAGTTGACATGTTATCTTTCCATTTTAGTTTTTAGTTTTTAGTTTTTGCTAGATTTAGTTGGGGCATGTCCCAACACTTCTGAGTTAGCAAATCTAATGTGCGTACAAGCATCCTTTTCCTTTTATTTTGGAATTTGGCACTATTTAAATAAAAAATTCCTGAAATTTACACAATTATTTGTAGAGTGAGTCCATTTCTCGTGCCATTTACAATAAGGTTTTCCTTTTCTTTCTTCTTTTTTAGGTATCTTATGTCCAGGCAGACAGGTCAAAAGCTGTTGATAACCCGGCGGCTATTTCAGACATAGTTAGATCCAACTATAGTGTTAGAGTTTGACTTTTCATTTGTATTCAAACTCTTAGTTTTCATCTATTCAGATAGTATATGGGTATTTCCTATCCTTGGACTTGAGAAACATAGTCCAAGTAAACCATGAATAGACATCCACAACCACCAGAATATACTTCCTTCCACCTCTACTTTGAATTTGCACAGGTCCACGATCCATGAGGATTTACTCGAGAGGTCTTGAGGAACTCACTTGCTTCTTTGATTTGAATGAGGATTTGGTCTGTTTACTTTTACACATGCATCACACACCTTGTCATCACTGAACTTCAGTTTTGGTAAGCCACGAACCAGGTCCCTGGAGACAAGTTTGTTCAGAAAAGAGGAGCTCACATGACCAAGCCTTCTATGCCATAAGTTGGCCTTTTCACGTTGGGTACTGGGACAACATGTCCCTGAGCAGTATCCAAGTCAGCCACATAAATATTCTTGCGCCTTTTAGTAGTTAAAATCACCTCCTTTGTTGACAAGTTAGAAACAATGCACTTTTCAGATAGAAATCTGACTTCATTGCCCTTATCACATATTTGAGACACACTAAGAAGACTATATTTCAATACACTTACATAATAGACATTCTCAATAGAGTGTTCAAATGATTTTCCAATTCGATCTATTGATCCCAATAATATACCCCCTCTTTCCATTACCAAAAGAGACACCTCCACCTTGAAGTTCCTTGAGTGAAAAGAAGTTTTCAGTCTTTCTAGTCATACGCTTTGAACATCCATTGTCCATGAACCAACACTGACTGCTATTTCCTCCACCCCCTGAAAAAAATATCATTTGTTAGATTTGGGAACCCATTTTAGTCTGAGTCCCCAGTAAATAGATAGAGGTATAATGAGAGAGTTTCTTGTCCAATGAGGCAAACTGGTCTTTCTTATTTTAGGAGTTCTAGAAATGGGAGCAGGTCCCTTGTTCTGTGTAGCTTTCTGTTTGGAGTAGATTGAAAGTTTTTCTTGAGACCTTTTAAAGGTCGGACAATCCTTTTTCAGATGACCATTGCGACCACAATGAAAGCACAACAAATTGTCGGACACAGACACGTACTTGCTATGGGGGTTATAGGGAGGACATATGTTCACACTTTCTAAACCCTACATGTTACCTTGACCTTGACTGGTGGTATTTGAGAGTAATTTTGAGGAGTTAGTCCATTTTAGAGATTTTTTCAGTTCTTCTCTAAGACGGACCAGGTCCCTCTCAATCTGATCATTTCTCTCCAAGGCTAGTGCAAGTTTGGTTTCATCAGTGTTCAAGCTAGGGTCCAGCTCAATTTGCAACTTGTTGGCCTCTCCCTTTTTTCTACCACATTTCTCACTCAACATCTTTAATTTTTCCCTGAGTTCTAGATTTTCAGTCTCTAGAACTGTCAATTGTTCTTCCACGACAGACCTATGGTCCACCAAGGCTACCTTTTCTTCATGAAAGATATCTAGGTTGTTGTTCATAACATCCTTTTCAGATGTTAACTCAGTAATATAGTCAATTATAACAACTGCTAGATTTCTGAACTTTCTAACAAAGTAAGCATGCAGGTTTTGTATAAGGTAAAAAAGAGTTACCTCTTCCTCAGCCTCTTCATCATTAGATTTTGCCATAAAGGCAAACATGGTGTCAAACACATTTTCATCATCTTTGACCCCAAGCATGGATGCATCTTTAGGATGTTCTGACTGGTCTGAATCACTTGAGGAATCTCCCCAGACAACAAGAGCTTTCTTTACGACATAGTTAACAACAACTTTCCTTCCTCTCCTGTCAGGGATCAGGTCCCTTCTCCTGTCTTTATCTCCTTCATGCCTTGGGTAGTCTTTGTGTTCAACATTCAGCATGGGGCAATCTCTGATGAAGTGCCTTGGCTTTCCACACTTGTGGCACATGTCGCTTGCATTTGCAGCCCTGCCAGAATTTCTGCCTTTTCAAAAACCTCCATGTTTCCTCTTTATTTTCTGAAATCTCCTAGTGAGGTAGGCTATGTCCTCCTCTTTATTATAGGTATCACCTGAAGCCACCTTAAGAGCTAGAGATTTGTCCTTTTTCACTTCCTTTGCCGCATCTTGATTTCTATTCATTTAATGTGTTTGAAGGCTTCCAATTAGGGCATCCATCGTCAGCACCTTCAGGTCCTTGGCTTCAGTAATAACATCGACCTTGCTTGCCCAAGACTTAGAAGGATTCGAAGAATCTTTCTTACTTGTTTACTTTGGTGAACAAGCTCTCCCAAATAGTGTAGCTCATTAGTGATTGAGGCGAATCATGTACTCATGTCAGGGATTGTTTCTACCTCTTTCATAGTGAAGTTCTCATATTGGGTAGTCAATATGTCTACCTTTGACTCCTTCACTTGCTCCGTACCCTCATGAGCAGTCTTGAGGCAATCCCAGATCTCTTTTGCTGATTCACAGGCAGAAATGTGATTATACTCTTCAGCACCTATACCACACACCAACAACTTCTTAGCTTTGTGACTCTTTTCGATCTTCTTCCTGTCAGCTTCATCATACTGTTGACGAGTCTTTGGAATAACTCTGGTGATTTCTCCATCCTTCACTTCCATAGTAGGAATAAATGGACCATCCAACACTATGTCCCACAGCTCACTATCCTCATCAATTAGAAAGTCATGCATTCTTGTTTTCCACCAACTATAGAACTGGCCATTGAACGAGGTGGCCTAGTGGACAATCGTCCTTCTTCCAAGTTAAGTGGAGCAACCATTCTTGCATATGAATCTCTCTTGGTGTTAACCAGCTAGAGAGCCCCTGCTCTGATACCAATTGTTAAGATGTATGCATCCACTATCAATCAATGGACCAAGTACCTTGACACATCAAGAACAGTAATGCAGGCACAAGCGATAAAATAAACAACACAAATTGTTTATGTGGAAACTCCCTTGCTTAAGGGCGGTGAAAACCACAACCTGTCCTCACAGGATTTCAACCCAACTCCATTTCACTCAAACAGAGCAACGATTCAGATTACAACGTCTTGCAACCTAGGAATTTACCTATAAATCCCTTCCCCCTCAATTAGCCACTTTTCTACAAAGAAAGCAACTAAGTAATAACTCTATTGCCTACTAAGCCACCTAACTCTAGATGAGTTAGACTTCAACTAAGCAACAACAAGGTTGCCCACTAAACCACCTAACTCTAGATGATTTAGACTTTGACTAAGCAGCAATAATAATGCCAACTAACCCAGTTAACTCTAACTGACTTAGACTTTTGTTGGAACGAAACAAGATCTAATTCCTCTATAGCACAAGAATAGATTTCCAAGATAAGTGTTGAAGTATAAATCCTAAGACAACTAAGACACATGCAGCTCTATCAGGTCTTTGTTGCACTTGAGGAAAATACTTCTCGATGGAGTGGTTTTTGCTTGAGTTCTTGAGAATTTCAGGAATGCAAAAACTAATGTTGTGTCTCTTGGAAGGAACCTTATAAAATAATA
This sequence comes from Solanum acaule, assembly GCA_036250505.1. Classification (NCBI taxonomy): domain Eukaryota; kingdom Viridiplantae; phylum Streptophyta; class Magnoliopsida; order Solanales; family Solanaceae; genus Solanum; species Solanum acaule. The sequence goes on along the minus strand of JAJOOR010003223.1, from coordinate 34,604 downwards.
GTCACAACCTTGGAGGCCTGCTATTGGCCGAGGATTCTGTCACGCTCAAGTGCCGTGAACCAAACTTATGTACTTTTTCTGGCTGTCAATTTTCCGCGTAGCACCAAGGGATCAGGTCCTCTTACAAGATCCCTTTGTTTGTCAAATCATCAAAACTAAAAATACCACCTACACACGTGTAGAAGCAAGGAGTGAGTACCAACAACACAATACCAGTAAGCAACCTAGCTATAAATCGAATACTCATTTCAGCTCAACCGAATCTCCTCAAACTACAACTTGCATATAAATCAGTCCAGCCTAACAATTCTACACTACGCAGCTCATAAGACTCAATAATCACAGTCCAGTAGTTACAATCCGACAAGCCAACACGAATCAAGTAAGTCAATCTCAACGTCAAGCTGTTCAATCACAAGTAACACAAGCATCAGTCATAATTAACAAATAAGTCAAACATAAGCATCAAAATGCATCAAACTACCATAACTAATATCTTGCTAAAACCATTTCCGATCGGCACAATATTACTAGTCGAAACAATTTACATCGACTTTATATCATTTCACTAGCTGGAACCACTTTCCATCGGCTTTATATCAAATCACTAGCAGAAACCATTTCCCATCAGCTTTATATCATTTCACAAGTCATAACCAGTTCCCATCAGCTTTATATCAAATCACTAGTTGGAACCATTTCCCATCGATTTTATATCATTTCACTAGATAAAACCATTTCCTAATGACTTTATTGCATGTGTCTCATCACGGTGAACAACAATCAATGCAGATAAGCAAGTTTACACAATAAAGAAGAGACAACCATTCAAGTTCACTCTCATGTCATCAAAGCACTTTATCAATCAATTAAATAGAGTTAATAACAAGGCAATTCACAAGTCATCAATATAAACATGTAACGTTTTCAATTAACCCTTTTATATTCATTAAGCTTAATCAAGTGGAACACTGAATCTCTCACCTCATTCCCATTACCCCCAACACACAAACAACAAAGAAAATACACGAATTCTACTAAATTACAAGGTTTAGGAGATCACTTGCCTTAATTCAGCCAACTAGTCACTCCAACAGTTGAGTCTTCCCCTTCCAATGTCCAAAGCCACACAATCTATATCAATCAAGTATTCACAATAAATTTTTGAAAACAACAATAGCCACATCAATTTCTTTGAAAAATGGGTCAATCAACTTAAAACTCATTGGTGAAAATCATTTTGAAAAAGGACTCAAAATCAATTCACAATCTTCATTTTAGTTTAGAACTTGAGTTCTTGAAAAACCTCTTCATTTGCCAGTCAAAATCCCTCATTTTGATGTTAAAATCCATAAATAATCGAAGGGAAATGAAGTTTAGGATCACACAAGTTTACCCAAATGATTCAGCACAAGAAATCCTTTCAAAATCTCCTTTAAGTGTTTTGCCAATCTCAAAATTAGAAAATGGAGCTAAAACCTTGAAATTTTCAGACATAAACCCTTCTCTGATGTTGCAAAAGAGACCTTGGATTCGCAAAAGCAAGCCCCACAAAAGTCAAGACTTTCGCGATCACGAACCCATCCTTTACGAACGGAAGGTTCTTTGTGAATGCGAATGTCAATAGGAGTTGACCCTTCGTGAAAGCGGTCAAGACCTCGCTAACGCGAGCCCCGCAAAAGTAAGCCATCCATTGCGATCGTGAGATGCACTAGATCACAGACACCAAAAAATTAGCCAATACTCAAAATATTGAAAGGATTCTTGGGATACGTTTGGAACCCTGTACACACAAATAAATATGCAATCCAATTATACTTGAGTTCTGGACTCAATGGAACCATTGAAACACGAACCTGAAGTCTCAGTTACCATACATCCGTAAAAACCATTCATCCCCCGAATCCAATTGAACTCTCAATATTTCAAACTGAGAATTTGAACCCTGAATGTTGACCAAAGTCAATTCAAAGGCTAAATTTCCACAATTTTCCACCTTATGAGCGCAAATCCTCAAAAGGACTCTGAATTTGAAACCGACAACTCTCACAGACCATATTCCACATTCTAGGAGTGATGGAATCGACATAATATCATTCTTACACTCCAAACTCCAAAAGACACCAAAAACTACTTTCTAAACAACATTAGCCTTTCAAACTCAAATTTCATAACCAAATTCCAAAACTCAAACACCAAAGACTCGGGGTCAAAATCGGGAGGGGCAAACCTATAAATTCATGAAATTTTTCTAAAATGACCTACCGGATCATTACAATCCGTGACGATTCAGAAACATGTTTCCAACATCATCCATCATTGTTTCTACCTCTGAGACAACACTGGAACCGTCTCAACAAGTTCCTTCTTACGCAAGCGTAAAATATTTCGAATTTTGGATTGTATTCGATAACTTCTTTTGAGGCTGATTGTGTCATACATTAAAGTTGTGGTGAATACATGTTGTTTGTGATACTGGGAACTTAAGATGTTTAACTAAAAACAAAAATAGAAAATAATATCTGAATTAATAGACAAAATTTTATTAATAACTACTTGTTGTCAATTCCAGGCAGCGACATCAAAATTTGACGAGCACAAACACACTATAAGTTTAGCACTTCACTAGTTAGAGATAGTATAGTATAAAGATCGTTTCCACAAGAATTAGTACATAATAATTCAATGAAGTCTTGCTAGCTATTATTCAGTTCATCAAAAGAATAGAGTTGGTTGTGGTTATGAACCAAGTTTATAGGCTAAATTATTAATTAAAACAATTGATAACTACAAAGTTGAATATTAATAACAATAGGGTAAAAGACAAAACAAGTGCATAATGATAGCCAAAATTTGAGTTAATTCATTTATCACATCTAATGTTCTGTTGATTCTCTCGAATTTGATAGTTTATTAGAGTATCTTTAAGATTTTGATTTTGATTTCTCTTCCGAGTAGATCCCAAGTTAAAGAATAAACTATTATAACATACTGATACTAATATGCAAGAGCATTTCCTGGATTGTTCTTAAGGGAGTAATGTCCTTTGATTATTTTTTTTCCCTTAGATTCAATTAATAATCATCAACAAGATCTTTCAATTAGTTTAGAGAAAATAAATTAATTCAGTCTCACACAAGATTATACAACAATATTTATAAGATATTATTTTTTTGAATAAAAAAGATAATGAACATAGTAGCAATTTAATTCAAACTCCCATAACGAGTTCAAGCATAAGAATGAAAATCAAAATCCCAACATATCATCAATACGAAATGTTTGTCAAATACCCTCTAAAAAGTACTCCATGAATGGGAATAAGTTTACTAAGAATAAGGAAGAACAAAAACACATAGCATTCAAACTCTAAATTTCAACTTTCATTTTGGATTTGAGTGGTGTACCGTTTTTTCCTTCTCTTTGTCGTAACTTAGCCTTTTTATTGCTCTTTTTCTTGATACCTTAACTTTGGGACAAATTCCAACATCATATAGGATACAGTCTCTCACGAAATTTTAAAAATGTTTTGCACAGCTCACGCTGTGCGGGCTCGTATAGCTAGGCGCTTGAGCATTCAACTAGCGTGCGGAGGACCATCGACATTCTTTTATTTTACCACATGGGTGCGTAGTTGGGAGATTTAGAGCGCGACCCGCACGCAGAGGACCAGTGGCATATTTTTCTTTTTATTCGGTTGCACGCCGATGGCTTCAGGCTGCGTGATCATGCAACTTTGTAAATGCACATTTTTGTTCTTTTTCTTCCTTTAGCATTCTTCTTGGTCTTTTGCACTAATCCTATTAAACACTTAAATTAGCAACATCTGCACATACAAAAAGTAGACAATTAATTACAAAATTCACATAAAAACCCTGTCTAAAACTAGCTCATTTTATTGTCCATCAATATAATATATTTATGTACATGCCTCAACAACAGAAAATTATATGTGTACGCTCGTGAATAAAACATTTATGTGTATGAAATGAGAGAACTATATTTAAATTTAGTTAGTCAAGTAGAGAGGTATTTTTAAAGATGTCAATAGTTCGGGGAAGAATCTAATAATTTGCTTCTGGTTCAAATATGTTTTCAGTACTTCTATGTATTGAAAAATAATAGGGTCAACTTAATAGCCCTAACGGGCCATAAAAACACCATTTATGGGGAGTCCGAAGCCAAAAGGGTAAAAAAAATATTCTAAAAGAGCAACAAAATTCATTTTAGAACCAAAAGGGCAACTTTTTAACATTTGAACTAACATCGTTTAAATTAGGTTGACTGCCGTAAGGCACGAAATTCCATGCGCCTTACAAGGCTCTGACGGCCTGCACCTTGTAAGGCACATGTACTATGAGACCTCCTGCCAATTTTTTTTTTAAAATCCCTTTAATTGTCAAGTGTCCAAAACTACCAAAAATACTCTCAACTAATCCAATGTTTAGTCGGTGGCTGAGCTCACACTTCACCTAATTACTTTTCTACGTGGCTCTTTCATATTTCCATTTTTCTAAAATAGAAAACCCTTTTAACGACTTAATTCTTAGGCTAAACTTAATTTCTACTTATATGAACATGTTGCTCTTTTAACGAATGAATAAAAGTCAGAACAAATTAACAGGGGTATAAGGTCTAAATTATGCTGCTATAATCTTTACATATTTTTAGATGTATTATAAAATATTATAGTGTGGATGTCCATTACACCAAGAAGATACTCTCACCCATTATCTCCATTACTTTCCTCCATTATGAAGATAATCACAACCTCCATAACCTCCAACTTTATAACCATTATTCTTGTAACCTTTCACTTCCATAACCTCCTCCATTATATTCATGTTAATGTTATGTTTATGACTAACCTTTTGTATGCTTCTATGTTACACTATAATTAGACGCATAAGGGTTCATATTGTATACACTTGAAGTTTTGGTGAACACTTGAAAGAAAGAAAGTTATCTCATATTGTTCCTCTTGTCTTATATTCTTCTTTTCTTCATCTTAATATTATTCTTTTGTTCTTAAGTTTTACAACACGTTATCAGCACGAGTTGCTCATTCTCCATCAAGAATCAATGGTAGGTATTTCTTTATTTTTATGAATTATCCTAGTAATTTTTCGGTTGCATGGTATACTTCATATCCTATATATTATTTGTACTAACAAAGCTTGTTTTGTGGGTATTTTAAAATGGTTAGTAAATTATGATAATCTTCATAACAATGTTGAGAGGGACTATTAAAATGTTTTAATTTACTTTAACTTGGGACTTTTATATGGTTCCAACATGTTGTTCTAATTAATTAGTTTTGTTCATTTTTACTCAATTTTAAGTCAAATTCAGATTATATTTATGGTATTCAATATTTATATTTTGGTAATGCATTTGGTTTATTAAGACATTGATTGAGGGTAAGACAGTGAATTCAAGTTTCACCGCACCAAGTGGGTAAGACATTGAGTAAAGTCTCGATGCACCATGATAATAAGAAGTTGGGTTCAAGTCCCATTGATTTATGACCAAAGGCGTCTTTATATGGGTAAGACATTGGGTTTAAGTCCTAATGCACTATAGTGATGATATGATGATGACTAACATAAAGTTGTATACTTTTGACTAAAAGTCATGAAATTTGCCCAATTGATTTGCTCCATTCTCTTATGTGAATGTGGTAGCAGGACATAATGTGTCTGAAAAGGACAAGTGGTTAAATGTATGAATATGAGTGTGGTAAAATGTTAATGGTCAATTGTGATAATTAAAAGGAAGAACATTATGGGTTTTTAAGATGGTCCTTCAAATGTGAGGGTATGTTTTGGCCATCAAAGTGGTATGAAAAGTTATTGGGCACATTGAGTTGGTGCAACCCAATTTGAATGTTTTTTTAAATCCTCCATCAAAATAAAGTAATACAAAGTGATAGTACATTTAGTACTTTGAAAGTGATGTTGAGGTGGGTCAAATAAATTTGATAATGTCAAAGTATGACTAATAAAAACATATGGAGCATGTACAAATGGTTATGGTCATTTCTTGAAGAGAATGTGACTTGTGTTCGTATGGATAAGGACATGTTCATGTATGGTTGGATAAATGCCACATCTCACATCTACGGGAGGTTTGAGATATTGAAAAAAATATATTTTGACATAAATGGTCATTTTGGTCATATACTTTGAGTACTACACAAATACTGTGGTATGTTTTATTATGAACTATTGGAGGAAAAAATAAAGAAATAATTCTTTTCTATAAGGGTTGTGGTCATGACCAAAACAAATGGTATTGTGTGGCAATGCAAATTTGTCATTGGTTGTCAAGAAATAAGTCTTGCAGTAATAATTTTAACCATGACAATAATAATAATTTTCTCCTTGAAGGTGATGGTCACTATAAGAATGGTGTTGTGAAATTTGTGGCAGTACACAAAATTAACTGAAAGTTTCAAAATGACTGAATTATTACTATCCGAAAAATGAAAATAGTACATAATATTGAGGTTGTAGTAAGTCTCAAAAGAAATTTTTTAAGTTTTGGAGGAATTGAATTTTTTTTTTTTATATTGAGACTGTAAATTATTGAAAGATTAAATATCTTTAGATTACTACAATCAAAGCGGGTTATGAATATTTACATAAAAGGTTATCGTCTTTATCTTATTTGTTGAATAAAATTATGAGCATGATGAAGGAATCACATGCAAAAGTAAACTAGAAGTTTACTAGAATAAATATCAGTTGGCATAACCGGTTGGCCATTCTGGTTTAAATGTGATGCAAAAGAAATTGAGAATTCACGTGGCTATATGTTTGAAGAAATAAAAGATTCTTCAAGATTCTCTTTTGTTGTTTGTTCTCATGACAAAATGATAACTGTATCAACTAAGGTGCAGAGGTATCCCCTGAAATTATTTGGAACATATAGAAAGGTGAATATGGGCCCATTTACCTTCCATGTGAACCGCTTACTATTATGATTTAATAGATGCATCTATGGTATGGTCATATGTGCATTTGTATCAACTTACAAATTGGTTTTTGTAAGGTTGTTTGCTCGAATTACTAACTTAAGAGCACAGTCCCAAACTATAAAATTATGTTGATAATATTGGTTGGTTTAGCAGAAATTGTATGCCTCCAATTATAGCTAGACCATTGATTATGAGAAAAAATCTCTCAAATAAAATTTGGTATGAGATGAGTTTATTTATCATGTACACAGCAAGCAAACAAGGTTCTCCCATCACAATTGGTTCAGGGTCAGGAACCAAATAATTTCCATCTAAAAATTTGATGTGTGAACATATGATTTTATTGCTCCACCATGCACAAAGATGGATCTTCTAAAGAGGTTGGGGGTAAATGTTAGATTTCCTAACATTAGTGGGAGATATGTTTAGTAGCTGAAAATTATGTGTGGGGTGAATTATCTAGATCCTCGTTAAAAAAATGTGAACTTGAAGTGCAAAATGTTGCAAATAATTTGCCAGATGTATTTTCTGACCCAATATTTTAATTAAGCTGCAAATGCTCCAATAAATAAGTTCCTACAAGGACAGAGTCTATGGTACGCCAGAAGTGTGATAGACCAATCGATTCCAAATGTATAACTCCTTGAGGAAGGAGAGGAACAAATTATCAAAATTGTCATGATAATGAGGTAAGTGATTTGAAAGAGCACTATGACATAACACTTCATAAAACATTGGCAAAGATTCAGGTACCTGAAAATGATGAAAAATGAAGAGATGTCAATAAGTTATGTCGTATTGGAATCGATATCAAAATGACCATCGACGGTATCTTTGATATGAAGTAGCACTGAATGCTATAAATGGTTACGAGGATCTTAAATTCGAATCTGTCATATAGTGTGGACAGATAAATGATTGGCACTATTCAAGCATATTTCTTTTCACTTAGAAAAGTGATGTTTGTGATCTTATAGTTCATGGATCAAAATATAATGTCAGTGTGGTACAAATGAATCATTGTGCGCGAAAGTATAACAGTAAGATATAAAATGCGGTTTGTACCTCGGGGAATAAAGGGTTTTCGCAAAAATCCTAACATTATTAAATGGAGATATATTCTCCAGTGGTGGATGCAATGAAACTTGTTTTAGTCTGGCAATAGATGAAATATTTGAATATGCATAATGAATGATTATTATGTCTAACTAGAAGATGAAGATTATATGAAAATCCTTGAAGGATTTAAAAGGTCTTAAAGCAATTCCATTGAGTACCCAATGATTTTGAGACTGCTTAACACAAAGAAAGAATCTTTTTGATCTCATGAAAATGATTTAAAATGTCATGTATTAGTGCAATTGGTGCACTTACAGATTGTTGGTTATGCAAATGCTAGAAAATTATTTGATATACATAACGAAAGTTATGTGAAAGGATTGTCATATTATCATTCAAGTTATGACAAGAAAATAACAAAGCAAGTGACTCAACACATAGAAGATGTGTGATTTTCTTTCAGAAGAAAAGACGAGTTTCAATAAAATTGAAATGATCAATCCCCGAGTCAGAATTGATTTGATTATGTAGATGCAGAATCTTTATTTGATATGCATAAAGATCGATCAAATATGGACTATTATTTACATATGGATACACAACAATATCTTGGAAATTCAAGAAATCACATTAGTAACCACTTCTTCAAATCATGCAGAAATAATATTGATCCATGAATTAAGTCGGGAGTGTGTTTGGTAGGAATCCTGATCTATCATATTCAGAAAATATGTGATTTTATTTTGAAAATGATATTCCAACCACCATATACAAAAATAATATATAGCTCAATTAAAGGGAGGATACAATCAAAGGAGATCGGACAAAGCATATTTCACCAAAAGTCTTTTTCGCACATGATCTTCAACAAAATGGTGAGATTGACGTTCAAAGACTCATTCAAGTGATAATCTTGTAAATTTATTCACTAAGAATTGCCAACATCAATATTTGAGAAGTTGTGATATAAGATTGGAATGCATCGTCTCTGAGATATCAAGTAAAGTTTTTATCAAGGGAGAAAAATACGCGTTGTACTATTTTCCTTAACAATGGTTTTATCCCAATTGGGTTTTCCTAGTAAGGTTTTTAACGAGGCAATATTCAAAGCATATTAAAAGATATGTGTACTTTTTTTCCTTCACTAGGATTTTTTCCTAGTAAGGTTTTAACGAGGCATATTATCTATGGACATCCAAGGGGGAGTGTTATAAAATATTATAGTGTGGATATCCATTACATCAAGAAGTTACTCTCACCCATTATCTCCATTCCTTTCCTCCATTTTAAGTATAATCATAACCTCCATAACCTCCAACTTTATAACCATTATTCTTGTAACCTTTCACTTCCATAACCTCCTCCATTATATTCATGTTAATGTCATGTTTATGATTAACCTTTTGTATGCCTCTATGTTACACTATAAATAGAGGCATAAGGGTTCATATTGTATACACTTGAAGATTTGATGAACACTTGAAAGAAAGAAAGTTATCTCATATTGTTCCTCTTATCTTATATTCTTCTTGTCTTCATCTTTATATTGTTCTTTTGTTCTTAAGGTTTACAACAAGATGCCACATATTCAATAAGCTTATTTTTTGAAACAAAAAAAGGCTTATTTATTATTTTCTCTCGTACCCCTTTTTAAGACATACTCTAAATTAACTCAGAATTATTGTTGAATGACTGCTTTTAGAGCTCGGTTAGTACCTGTGCCTTACAAGGTGCAGGCCGTTAGAGCCTTGTAAGGTGCATGGCAGATGCGCCTTGCAAGGAGCAGGAAATTTCGCGCCTTGCGGCGGTCAACCTAATTTCAACGTTGTTAGTTCAACCGTTGAAAATTTCTCCTTTTGGTTCTGAAATGAATTTTGTTGACCTTTTGGAACTTTTGACAAATTTTTTTACCCTTTTGACTCCGGACTCCTTTATGGCTGGACCCAATTTTTCTACAGTATCTTTATTTAGTACTTTGTTCATCTAATATTAGTTATCTACTTTCCTGTTTGCATGCTACTTAAGAAAATCTGAATAAAATCATAAATTTTACTAATTTTATTTTTTATCCATGAATATCAAGTAAGCTTCAAAGTTAATGAAATATCAAGTATGCTTCAAAACTAACGAAATATCAAGACCACATTAATAGAGAATACGAATGAGTGATTACTAGATTTCCAGATGAAGGACCTAGGCATATTGAGGTATTCTCTAGCCTTTGAGGTCAAACCTCCAAATTAAGAATTGCCATCTCATAGTGTAAGTTTTCCCTAGAAATTCTTAAGGATATAAGTATGACAAGTGGTAGACACATTGATACTCATATCGACTTGTAATAGACAAATATGATAGGTTGTTACCTTACAATGCCTTCAGGATCAAAAGCAGCATGACACCAAGAGGGCATAATCTCAGAAACCGTGTCATTGTTGCATCAATTGCATTCCTGTGAAAGATTAATATTGGTCATGAAGGGGCTAACTGTGAGGTCTGGACATAAGCATGTCAGCGGTGCAGTTCAGTATAAAGTTACCTTCACATTTCCATATACAGGTTTTGCATAGAGTGATCTATTCCCAGAATATAGCGATCAATCATTCCAGCAGATTACATGCATCTCTAAGATCTCCTCTAACAGAACATTTTACTTGCAAGTAGCAACAAAATTTACCGTCTTATATTACAAATATAAGATAACTGATAGAAAAAGTTCTCTAATGTCGATCAATTAGGAATGAACTGATCATACACAAAGTGGTAACATAGGATCAGTCATTTTAAAGGATCTATTGGATTAAAGTGATAATTATAAGCTTCTAAAGGATAGGAATTGATCACAAAAGTTCTTGACTTTGAGCAAGCGTTTTACATGCTTCATCAAAGGTAGAAATATTAGTACTGATATCACTCAAAGCAGTAATGACTCATCACAGTCATCTTTAAGCTTCAATTCTGTAGAGTTCTTAACATGTTGCTTGGAACCACTTACATAGTCACATCATTTTTACGTTTTAGAATACAATTCAGATTAAGGGAAACATAAGGCAAACAACTGTTAATTCATAAATGGTCCTTCTTGTTGACTGCGACACATTTAATTGCTAGTCAGGGACATATAGACCATATAACAACCCACAATATATAGCAGACAATAGGAACATGATACACCTAAAAATGAAGTAAAATGTTGTTAGGTAAAACTAGAGACAATGATAACCAGAGAGGACAAGAAACAACACTATATAAAAGGAAGATCGATAATAAGACTGTCAATATCATTGCAGTTGGACTCACTAGTTTTACAATAAAAACACACATATTTCACCTCTTTTGCCTATTTAATCAACTTGTTAATAAACAATGAGGCCTAGTCCAAGTAGGTAGGTTGAGACCTTGTACCAACATGTAATGCGTTTGACGTCCACCAGCGACAAGCTGGAATTTTATCTAACTTAAAGGGGATAGTTATCAATTTATGAGAAGTTGAAAAGACACACTTTTGGTTCCACTACGGAAAAAAACTGGCCCACGACTAAGATTTTGCTTGGTACAATAAGAAATAGTTAAACCTCTCGGTTTATCTGACTACGTTCCATTTATCAAAAGGAAAAAGAAAATCAGCGTTGTTAACATACTTGATCTATATTCTTCCTTTTCAGTTTCCAAAGAAATACTCCTAATAATTGCACAATCCAAACAAAAAAATCTACCTGAAAATAAGGGATGTAGTTATCTTACCATTGCCAAATATAATTTTTGAAAAAGGCAACTCTTTTCATCCCTTGACATGGAAGCCATATCTGGCACAAGCTGCTATAATATATCCAACAACTATTCTCTGTATAAATGAAAAGAAATGTATAATATTCTGAACAAGTAATTGAAATGAACAAGTTACATGCATAAGGTCTTCATCTGCACCTATCTATTGACTTAGTTACTAGTAATCCTTCTAACAAGAAAATGAAAACTTCTTATAATAATCAGGGAAACCAGGTTAGGATGCTACTCTTGAAGAATCAACATCTATCACAAAAATACCTAAATAGGAAGTTAATCCATATAGGCACTTTCACCAAAACTAAAAAGAACAACAAGAGCAATACTTCACAGGTTAAAGCAGAGGAACTAGGGGCACAAGCGAAAACAGTCTTTAGAAGTCTAACTAAGGAAGACTTACCAACCACTTAGGAAGGATAAGAAACGTAGCTACAAAGCAAAAGAAGTCGTTGGAGGCAATGTGACGACACTCATCTCAACTGGCAATGCTAGTTTTATGAAACAACATTAATCTTGTAGCTAATATAGTCATCTCATACCAGAGTAGCAAAAAGGCAAAAAAAATAATATCAGAGTTACTAGCAAAATTCCCATCCATCTTATTCTTTCAATATCTACACCATAGGTTAAACCACTTATTCCATGCAAGTAACCCCCTGAAACGAAACAAATGTGGATTCAGTAACAACAAGTTTAGATATCTCATACAAGAAAATGATATACTATGAACAAAATCAGAAGACAACATTAGTGTTAGAATCTCGTAAATATTCTAGGATCTTGTAAATATAGTATAGCTTGATTTACTCCTGAAATTATGTATTTTTATTCTCTTTTTTCTTTCTTAGAATATGTACACTTAGCTATTTAAACCCCAACGGCTTGAAGGAATAATTAAGTTGAGGTTATCTGGATTCTCTTTTCGTTTGTCTTACCTTCAGACATGATACAAGAACCAGCGTAAAACTTAATCTTATATGCAACTACTAGTGGAGTAGAAACTCATGTCCACTGTGCATCATTCCACTGACTGTGTAACAATTAGTCAATTTCAAAATTGGAAAAAAATAATTAAATAGTAAAAAATATAAAAAAAATATTTAAAAAACCACCAAACACGATTCCTCTTGCACATATAACTTTCAAATATAAAAATAATAGTTTTAAAAAAGATAACTTTATTTTTTATACGTTCAAATTTTCCAGAAAAAATAGTTTAATAGGAAAAAAATAGAAAAACTCCATCATACACATTTCGGCTTGCACAAATAACTCACATAACAAAAATAATAGTTTTCAACATAAAAATATTTTTTTATATCAAAATTTTCCAAAAAATAAGCGATAACATTAGACAGAGTCAGGTGGGCACGGGCGCCTTGGCCGATGTTACCTGGGTGATGCGCTCATGGATTTGCGCTTGTGCGCGGGCATCGTCTGATGTTGTTGGACCGATATGCGCAAGGGTCTGCCGTTGTGTTTGGGTCTAGGCCAATGTCACATGACCGATGTGCGGAGGGGTATGTTGATGTAGCTTGGGCGATGCGAAGGGCCTGCCGTTCTACGTGGGCCTTGGACGATGTAGCTTTTTGTACTTCCGTAGGACTCTGTCGATGTCGCCTACCAAATTTGCGCAGTGGCCTGCCCTTATGCGCGAGAATCGATAGATTTTGCCACGAATGGGCTTGCCCATGTGTGCAGGCCTAATCCGATGTCGCCTAACCTATGTGTGCAGAGGTCTGCCGATGTTTCTTGGGTGATGCGCGCAGGGGCTTGCCATTGTCACTTAGGCGATGCACGCATAGGCGTGTATTTGTATGCGGGCCTCGGTTAATGTGCGCAGGGGTACTTGGCCATGTATTTGGAAAACCCTTATTAGCCAATAGAAATGTTGGCCTACTTCCACACCAGATATATCGTATGACCCCTTAAGAGTATTGATGGAACATGATAGAACATTCATATTGTCTTGCTCGTTGTAAAAATCGAACTTTAAATAAAATATTTAAATGGGAACGTCCAGTGCTAAAATCACTAAATGGGTAAGTCGACAATCCCTAGACTATGTAATGTATTTTATCTGCTGGGTTACTAGTGGATGATTTTAAAGAGGACTCCCCATTCATTAGATAGAGAAGATCACCAAGATTTCGTAATCCGCTGCCAAATTTATTCCAATTCCAAGAACTCGGATCGAATCGATATTGATATACCAATTCGATATCAGATATAATAAAAGTATCATACTTCAATTTGAATCTAGAATTGAATAGAGAATTGAAATTATGTTTTCGGAGAGCACAACCTTTGTTGCCCTGAATAGAACATAAAATGACAATACAACAATAAAAATGAAGAAAGACAGATAATATAGATATCTCCACATGTGTTTAAGACATACAAACCTTCTGTAATGACCCTCTTGGTCTTTTCTGTATCTTGACTTCTATGTGTCGTTTAGAGCTTCCTGTAGCGACCCCAAGTCATTTATAACTTGTTGGGATTGACAGTTTGGTCACCTGGTCGTTCGTTTGGTTATAGAGTGAGTTTTAGTGTTTTGGAGCTTATGAACCTTGAACGATCATTTTCGATCGAAAGTTCAAGAAGATGACATCGGAATCCAATTTTGACGATTCCATCACCTCCGGAAGGGTCATTTTAGGCTAGTAGCATGGTCGGCATGACTCCCGAGGTTTTCAGTGTGAGTCGGTGCAATTAGACATTTTAACTTTAAGTTTAAGCCTAAGTTTGACTTTGGTCAACATTCTGAGTAAACGCACTTGAATTAGAAATCCGTCAGCGCGGTTAGCTCCAGAATGTCAATTTTGGTCTAGATTGACCTTTCTTTTGTGTCTCAAGGTTTTTGATATTTTTCGGAGCTCTTTTGTGGTTTTTGACTTAAAATGACATTTGGGTATGGGACCCACTTTTTGTCAAGATGACCTCGTATGGAAATTTTGACTGTGCCATTGAGTCCGGAAAATTGAATTTGGATGGTTGCATATCTCGTTTGCGTGCACGGGGTTCCGAACAAGATCGGAGCACCCCGTCGGAGTTTTTGGTTTTTGGAAAGTTATTGCAAAAAATCTGCTATAAATGCAGAAATAACAGCAACATTTTCCAAACCTTAAACCCTCATAACTCTCTCATCTTTCATCCGAATTAGGCGATTCAAAGTGCGGGAGCTTTGTATTTTTGGTGGCTTTGCTGTAGAGTGTTCAGAAGTTGTTGGGTGTGCGTAGTTCGAGGTAAATTTTGCGATAAACCTGACTGCTGTACCCTCTTTCGAGTTTTTGTTTTTGGCATCCTTGTTTTGGTCATATCTCACTCATTTTAGCTTGGTTTTGGGTGATTCGAAGTCCTACGTGTTGGAAATTGTCTTGGCTTCGTTGTAGGGTGTTCAAAGAGTGTTGGGCACCATTAGATCCTTGTAGATTTCGAGTTTAGAGTGCTGCAATGTTTTCTTTTAAGTTGATTAAAGTGTGGTTTTCTTGCTTGTTGGGTTTTGCTGCGTTTTGAGCCCCGAATTGTGTTCCATTTCGGAACACAAGTTTGGGGTGTTGTTTAGGGTGTCTTGATAGAATTAAATTCGGAGAGTTTGGTGCGGGTCCCACGATTCCCGTTTTGACTCCTAAATTGACCCGTCTCCGTTTGTTGTGATTTTGGTGTCTAAACGACCGTAATAACGTTGTGACTCTATTTTTGATAGCGGGGCAGCGTTTCGAGGCTGCTCGGAAAGGGAAAGCTCCGGAAAAGTGATTTTGGAGCGCGTGTGATCGGCCTACAGGTAGGCTTCGATTTTCCTCTCTTAGATTGAGCTCGAGAATGTGAATGCATGTTGATTAGTTGGGATTTGGGTTGGGTAGTTATTGAATCACGTATAGGTGTTTAAAAATTATGTTTTCGGCCTATTTAGAGAATTATCGAGTAACTGTGAGCATGCTTTGTGTTATTAATTGACCCTCTTCGCTATATGGAGTGCTTGCATGCTTAATTACTGTTTATTTGAAGCATGTTGGGCTTTAGTTTAGGTTTGACTAGGGTTTGACTTAGAAATACATGATTCAGATTCGATAGGCCTTAGTTTTTCCCCGACGTCGCTCGGCTGGCTTTGATCCCTGTAGACTGGTATAGTAGACTTGAGTCTGATAGTTTGGGCCTTAGATAGGCGATACGCTTTCTCCGACTATAGTTATCCTTATTTTCCCCGATGTTATGGCTTCACGAGTTACGTCGACGACACTAATTCTGCTTTGCGACTTGAATTTGATTTTGGATTCTATTCCAAGGACTTACATTGATTGGCTAAGTGTGGACGGTGTTCCACAGACATTTATGAGTGTGGATCGATTAGGACTCTTTCAGCAGCTACATTGGTACCTTTATAGAACATCAGGTTTAAGGTCCGGCCTCTATTGCCCAAATACTTATATGGAGCATCCGGTTTAAGGTTCGGCCTCTATTGCCCAGATACTTATATGGAGCATACGGTTTAAGGTCCAGCCTTTATTGCCCAGATACTTATATAGAGCATCCGGTTAGAGTTCCGACCTCAGATACTTGATACTTGATACTTGTGATTGGTTACTTGGGTACTTCTGGTGAGCATCCGGTTCGAGGTTCGGCCTCCGTACTGTCAAATTCTACTAATTGGGGTTGAGGTTCTGGTTCGATGTTCTCCATTCTTGGGTTCTTATATGCAATTCTTTTTAGTTATAGTTATTCTGTGTACTCGTTGGGCTTATGGGGGTCCGTTCAGGTTTTTATTTAACTTGCGCACGAGTGTACCTTCTGGGCTTATGGGGGACCCAATTAGGTGTAGTTAGCTTATAGATTACTTTAGTTAGTTCTTTATACACTCATGTGCATTCCATTGTTAGTTAGATTTTCGTTCTCCACTTCGGTTTGTGTTATTCCTTCTTTTCATAATGCCTTTACTTTTCAAGTTCAGTCGGCCTATGATGCCTATTGGGTACCTATTGTTTTGGTACTCATGCTACGCTCTGCATCTGTTTCGTGATGCAGGTCCGAGCACTAGTGGCCAGCATTGATCCAGTTTTGAGTAGTTTGATCCAGAGACGGGGGTGAGCACACGACGTTTTGTTCTATTTCAGTCTCCATCTGTGTATATAGACTTGTCTTTTACCTTTTGAGACAGTCCAGTCTCTGTGGTTCACTTTTGGGACTTATACTCGTTTTATTAGTAGCTCTGTACTAGTGACTTCCAGGTTCTAGGAGGGATCTTTATTTGTATATATGTTTTGGTTTGCTTCCGCCTATTTATGTTGTTATCTTAAATTTTGCCTAATCTTATTTAGTATCTGCCCTCAGACCCATTACTTATTATTCCGGGTTACGGGTTGGCTTACCTACTGGTGGGTTATAGTAGGTGCCATCATGATTCGAGGAATCGGGTCGTGACACCTTCTTTACTTATACACTTCACAATCGTATTTTACTAAAAAGAATCTACCAAAACTATCACTCATTCGCAAAACCCTCACCTCAGAATTCAACAAGACTCCATTAACAAGGAATGAAGCTAAAACCTCAAGAACTCAAATCATTCAACCTCAAGAATGAAATTACGGATAAAAATAACATGATTGACATGTTGGTGAAAGAACCCAACACTATGAGAATTTACATAACTTAAAGAACTAGGTTCTTGGAAAAATCTTTGATGAACGCTTGGAACCTTGAACTTTTTCTCCTCTTGAACGTCCTCTCTAAAGCCCTAAACGTTTTGGGGATGAAAGAAACTGATTCTAATCAGTTTATACCCTAAATTGGGTGTAATTCACCTTAGACTAAGTGGGGGTAAAGAAAAGACTAAAATACCCCTCCTTAGTTCAGGTAAAAAGGCCCTAGCTAGAGAGGCTACACTCAAATGATCATATCTACCTCAACCGAACTCGTATTTTAGCAAACTCGGTGGGGTTAGAAAGATGACTCAAAGATCTTCGATTTGATATCTCATGGGCCACCTAACTCATTATGTGCTAAGGGGTCGTTTGGTGTGAATGATAACTTCAAATAGTACTGAGATTAAATTATAGTGCCACTTAATTTGTTGTTTGGTTGGCAAGTCCGGGATAACTTATCCCGAGAATAATAATTAGTAGCGGGATAAGTTATCCCTTACCATGGGTGGTATAGGAATCCCGGGAAAACTTATCCCGGGATAAAATGACTAACTGACAAAAATATCCCTTTAAACACTTTTAATACATTACTTTTCACATTCATGAAGGGTATTTTTGTAAACATATATGTTGTTGTTCTTAAGATTTATTATTCTGAATACAAGAAACCAAACACTCACTAAAAAATAATCTTAGCATAACTTATCCCATCATAACTTGAATTTAAACCAAACGACTCCTAAAAGTTAGGGTCGTTTGAAATTGACCCAAAACTTAAAAGAACTTATGGATGACTTGAATGAATTTCTCTTCAGTTCTTTTTGGAACTTGAGGTGCTACATCACGAGACCTTGACACCTAAGAAAATTCAAATTCCTCGGTAAAATCTTACTCACAACGAAGAATGGTTCGAGTCTTAGCTCAAAAAATTTCGGGGTGTTACAGGTTTAAATAGCTAAGTGTACATATTTTAAGAAAACAAAAAGAGAATCAAAATACATAATAAGAAATGTCATTCTCATCACTTTCAAAAATGGAAGATGAAAGAGCTTTGAGTAGATGAAGAGATATTTGAACCTGTGGGAAGTGGAAAGAGAAAGTCAAGGTCTATATTTTGTAGTAAGTATAATGAATAAGCAAATAAAGACACGTGTGATATTCCAGAATAAAGATGTCTCCCAAAATATGAATGAAATTTGATAGCCAATCAAATATGGCCATAAATAGCGAAATATAAAATGCATCACACTACAATCTAAATAGCTTTTGGTCCAATTCTGTAATGTCGTATTTGTCCAAGAAGCTGTCATTTCTAAATAAGGGATAATATAAAAAATTAATATAAATATAAATAAATAAAAGTAATATAAGTAGCAAATCCTACAAGGTTTTCTTACTCTTGCCTTTTTTTCTTCTCTCTAGCCTACAATTAGGGTTTGTTGATTGGCTCATAATTTTCATTCAAAGATGATATTTTGAGGAGCTTCGATGGAGAGACCTTTGAGGTCGATGAGGCGGTCGCGCTAGAATCACAGACAATTAAACATATGATAGATGATGACTACGATAACACCATCATCCCTCTACCCAACGTTAATAGCAAGATCTTAGCCAAGGTCATCGAATACTACAAGCGCCATTTGGAGGTTCCTAAAGCTAAAGATAAGACCGCTAAAGAGGATCTACAAACCTTCGATGTTGAATTCGTCAAATTTGATCAGAGCACCCTTTTCAATCTCATGCTGGTTTGGATATTTTTAAATCTTTATGTATATCTTAATTGATTCCTATATGTTTCTGATTATATCGGTGGGATTGTTCAATTATTGGTGTGCGTGATTGTTTATTCTTTAATTAATATATCTAAACAACCAGAAAGAGGGAAAAGTCAATAACTTTATTTATATTCTAAAATTATAGTCAAATAAAGTAAGTGACTCCTATAGAAGTTTCATATAGAAGCTAAGGGTGTGTCTTGGTTGTTAATGAAGTAGGTAAGAACCATTAGATATCAGGTTATGATTCCCTATGGAGACAAGAATCACTAGGTGATTCTTCCTCATCTGTCTTAACCTCGTGACAGAGTCACTTAATACTTGTTGTTGTTGGGAGGTGGTAGGTATCCCGTGTAATTAGTCGAAGTGCCTGAAAGTTGGCCCAGACCCCACATTCAGAACTGATGAAGTGCTTTTTTGGCTTGATTGTTTTTTTCTTCATTTCTGTTTGTTCCTTGTTGGCAGTTGTGTATATTATTAATCTCAACAGTGTTTTGTTTGTTAGTCTATTCTATAAAGATATCTTCTTGTTGGTAGAACTTTGTAAATTATTAAATCCACTATTTTATTTGTTAATATGTACAACATACCATGTGTAATTTCACAAGTGAGGTCTGGGACCTTACCTCCTACCTACTGAAGGTAGAGGGGTTGTTTCCCAAAGACTCTCGGCTCTAGTAAAACATATTAAAGCATGAACAAATAAGCCATTTTAGAAATAGAAAAGAGTAGTATCAAAACCAAAAAGAATAAGCATTTTTATATTTAGAAGTTCTTTAACTTTCCATTTACCTTTAGGGACATTCTCTTGTACGGTGAGGCTTAATGTTTGATGAATGGGTTGAGAACCATTTGGTGATAGAGTTACTTGGTACCTGTTGTTGGTGGGAGTTATAGGTATCTCGTGGAATTAGTCGAGTTGTGTAAATGCCATCCCAGACACCATAGTCATAAAAAATGTCATATAACTAAGAAATGATGAAGTGTTTTTTTGGCTTGATTGTTTTCCTTCATTTCTATTTGTTCCTTGTTGGTAGTTGTGTATGTTATTAATTTCAACAATCTTTGTTTATTTGTCTATACCAAAAAAGATGACTTCTAATTGGTAGAATTGTGTAAATTGTTGAAACTATGATTTTACTTGCTAATATGTACAACATACCATGTGTCATTGCACAAGTAGGGTCTGGGTCCTTACCTCTTACCTTGTGAAGGTAGAGGGGTAGTTTCCCAATGACCTTTGGCTCTAGTAAAACATATTAAAGCAGGAACAAATAAGCTATTTTAGAAAAAGACAAGATGCAGTATCGAAACCGAAAAGAATGAGCATTTTTATATTTGGAAGCTCTTTAACTTTTCCATTTACCTTTAGTGACATGCTCTTAAAGGGTGTGACCTAGTGGTCAATGAAATGGTTAACAACCATGAGGTCTTAGGTTCAATTTTTAGTGGAGACAAAATACTAGGTTATTTTTCCCATTTGTCCTAGTCTTGATGACAGAGATACCCAGTACCTGTTGCTGGTGGGAGATGACAGGTATCCCATTGAATTAGTCAACGTGTGTGAACGCTAGCCTAGACATCATGGTCATAAAAAGTGTCATATAACTGAGAACGGATTAAGTGCATTTTTGGCTTGATTGATTTCCTTCATTTCTGTTTGTCCTTTGTTGGTAGTTTTTTATATTATTGATCTCAATAGTCTGTGTTTATTATTCTATTTTAAAAATATGACTTCTTGTTGGTAGAACTGTGTATATTATTAAACCCACGAATTTACTTGTTAATATGTACAATATACCATGTTTAATTCGACAAGTGGGGTTTGGAACCTTAGCCCCCCCCCCCCCCTACCTTTTGAAGGTAGAGAGATTGTTTCCGGAAGACCCTCAGCTCAAGTAAAACCATATCAGAGCAGTAGCAAATAATCCATTTCAGAAAAAGAAAATAACAATATCTAAACCATAGAGAATGGACATTTCTATATTTGGAAGTTCTTTATTGTCATGACATGATCCTCATCTATTAGAGCATGTCACTAATGGTAAATGGAAAATTAAAGAACTTCCAACTATAGAAACGTTCATTCTCTATGGTTTAGATATTGTTATTTTCTTTTTCTGAAATGGCTTATTTGCTACTGCTCTGATATGATTTTACTTGAGCTGAAAGTCTTCCGGAAACAACCTCTCTACCTTCATATGGTAGGGGGTAAGGTCCCAAACCCCACTTGTGAAATTACACATAATATATTGTACATATTAACAAGTAAAATCTTGGATTTAATAATATACACAGTTCTACCAACAAGAAGTCATCTTTTTAGAATAGAATAATAAACACAGACTAGTTAGATCAATAATAAACAAAACTACCAACAAGGGACAAACAAAAATGAATGAAAACAATCAAGCCAAAAAAGCACTTCATCTGTTATCAATTATATAACACTTTTTTTTTATGACCGTGGTGTATGGGCTAGAGTACACGCACCTCGACTAATTCAATGGGTTACCTGTCATCTCCCAGCAGCAACAAGCACCGGGTAACTCTGTCGGCAAGACTAGGATAGATGAGAAAAATCACCTAGTATTTCGTCTCCACTGAAAATTGAACCTCAGACCTCATGGTTATTAACCATTTCATTAACCACTAGGCCACACCCTATAAGAGCATGTCACTAACGGTAAATGGAAAAGTTAAAGAACTTCCCAATATAAAAATGCTCCTTCTTTTTGGTTTTGATACTACATCTTTTCTTTTTCTAAAATAGCTTAGTTGTTCCTGCTTTAATCTGTTTTACTAGAGCCAAAGGTCTTTGGGAAACTACCCCTCTACCTTCCCAAGGTAGGAGGTAAGGTCCTAGATCCCACTTGTACAATTACACATGGTAAGTTGTACATATTAACAAGTAAAATCATAGTTTCAATAGTTTACACAATTCTACCAATAAGAAGTTATCTTTTTGGAATAGACAAATAAACAAAGATTGGTGAGATTAATAACATACACAACTAGCAACAAGGAACAAATCGAAATGCAGGAAAACAATCAAGCCAAAAAAACACTTCATCATTTCTCAGTTATATGACATTTCTTTTATCACTATGGTGTCTGGGCTGGCATTTACACACCTTGACTAATTTCACGAGATACATGTCATCTCCCACCAGCAAAAGGTACCAAGTAACTCTATCCCCAAATGGTTCTCAACCCATTCTTCAACCATTAGGCCTCACCCTACAAGAGAATGTCCCTAAGAGTAAAGGGAAAGTTAAATAACTTCCAAATATAAATATGCTCATTCTTTTTGGTTTTGCTACTACTCTTTTCTTTTTTCTAAAATGGCTTATTTGTTCATGCTTTACTATGTTTTACTAGTGCCGAGGGTCTTTGGGAAACAACCCATCTACCTTAACAAGGTAGGAGGTAAGGTCCCAGACCTCACTTGTGAAATTACACATGGTATGTTGTACTTATTAACATATAAAATCATGGATTTAATAATTTACAAAATTCTACCAACAAGAAGACAAGTTTATAGAATAGACTAATAAACAAAAGACTATTGAGATTAATAATATACACAACTTCCAACAAGGAACAAGGAAATGAAGAAAAATAATCAAGACAAAAAACCACTTCATTAGTTCTGAATGTGGTGTCTGGGCCAAATTTCACGAACATAGACTAATTCCATCGGATACCTGCCACCTCCCACCAGCAAAAAGTACTAAGTGACTCTTTCACGAGGTAAAGACAAAGGACGAAGAATCACCTAGTGTTTTTTGTCTCCATAGGGAATCATAACCTGATATCTCATGGTTCTCAACCACTTCATTAACAACCAAGCCAGACCCTTAGCTGCTATATGACACTTCTACATGAGTCACATATTTATTTCACAATAATTTTAGAATATAAAAAATTTATTGACTTTTGCCTCTTTCTAGTTGTTTAGATAAATTAATTAAAGAATAAACAATCACGCACACCAATAATTGAACAATCCCACCGACGTAATCAGAAACATATAGGAATCAATTAAGATACACATAAAGATTTAAAACGATCCAAACCAGCATGAGATTGATAAGGGTGCTCTGATCAACTATGACGAATTCAATATCTAAAGTCTTTAGATCCTCTTTAGCGGTCTTATCTTTATCTTTAGGAACATCCACGTGGCGTTTGCAGTATTCGATGACCTTGGATAAGATCTTGCTAGTAACGTTGGGTAGAGGGATGATGGTGTTAGCGTAGTCATCCTCTATCATATGTTTTATTGTATGCAATTCTAGTTCCACCTCCTCATCGACCTCAAAGGTCTCTCCATCGAAGCTACTCAAAATGATCATCTTTGAAGGAGAATTATGAACCGATCAACAAACCCTAATTGTACGCTAGAGAGAAGAAAAAGAGGCAAGAGTAAGAAAACCTTGTAGGATTGCTACTTATATTACTTTTATTTATTTATATTTATATTAATTTTTTAATATTATCCCATATTTAGAAATGACAGCTTCTTGGACGAACACGACATTACAGAATTGCACCAAAAGCTATTTAGATTGTAGTGTGATGCATTTAATATTTTGCCATTTGTGGCCTATTTGATTGTCTATTAAATTTCATTCATATTTTGGGAGACATCTTTATTCTGAAATATCACACGTGTCTTTATTTGCTTAGTAATTATACTTTCTACAAAATATAGACCTTAGCTTTCTCTTTCCACTTTCCACTTTCCATAGGTTCAAATATCTCTTCATCTACCCAAATCTCTTTCATCTTCCATTTTCTGAAAGTGTTGCTGCAGTTTAAGGTATTTCTTCTCCCTTTGTTCTTCTTCTCTCTTCAATTTTATTTGTGCTCAAATTATAAAATGAGAATGACAGTTCTTATTATGTATTTTGATTCTTTTTTTTTGTTTCTTAGAATATGTACACTTAGCTATTTAAACTTGTAACACACTAAAAATATTTGAGTTAAGATTGGAACCATTTTTCGTTGTGAGAAAGATTTTACTAAGGAATTTAAATTTTTTTAGGTGTCAAGGTCTCTAGATGTAGCACCTCGAGTTCCTAAAAGAAATTATGTTGAATCTCAGATATCAGAAAAGTGTCATACTTCAATTTGAATCTTGAATTGAATAGAAAATTGAAATTATGTTTTCGGAGAGCACAACCTATATTGCCCTGAATAGAACATAAAATGACAGTACAACAATAAAAGAGAAGAAAGACAGATATTATAGATATCTCCATATGTGTTTAAGCCATACAAACCTTCTTTTATTATACACTTCACAATCGTATTTTACTAAAAAAAACCTACCATAAAAATCGCTCATTCGCAAAACCCTCACCTCAAAATCCAACAAGACTCCATTAACAAGGAATGAAGCTAAAACCTCAAGAACTCAAATAATTCAACCTCAGAACGAAATTACAAATAAAAATAACATGATTGTCATGTGGGTGAAAGAACCCAACACTATGAGCACTTACATACCTTAAAAAACTAGGTTCTTTGAAAAATCTTGGATGAACGCTTTGAACCTTGAACTTTTTCTCCTGTTGAACCTACTCTCTAAAGCCCTAAACGTTTTGGGGATGAATGGAACTGATTCTAATAATTTTACACCCTAAATTGGGTGTAATTCACCTTAGACTAAGTGGGGGTAAGGAAAATACCAAAATACCCCTCCTTAGTTCGGGTAAAAAGTCCATTTCTTGAGAGGCTACACTCAAACGGTCATATCTCCCTCATCCGAACTTGGATTTTAGCAAACTCAGTGGGGTTAGAAAGAGGACTCAAAGATCTTCGATTTGATATCTCATGGGCCACCTAAATCATTATGTGCTAAGGGGTTGTTTGGTGTGAAGGATAATTTCAAACAGTCCTGAGATTAAATTATGGTGCCACTTAATTTGTTGTTTGGTTGGAAGTCCGGGACCGGGATAACGTATCCCGGGATTAATAATTAGTATCGGGATAAGTTATCCCTTACCATGGGAGGTATAGTAATCCCGGAAAAACTTATCCCGGGATAAAATGCCTAAATAACAAAACAATCCCTTTAAACACTCTTAATACATTACTTTTCACATTCATGAAGGTATTTTTGTAAACATATATGTTGTTCTTAAGATTTATTATTCTGAATACAACAAACCAAACACTCAATAAAAAATAATCTTAACATAACTTATCCCATCATAACTAATCCCATCATAACTTATCCCATCATAACTTGAATTCAAACCAAACGACTCCTAAAAGTTAGGGTCGTTTGAAGTTGACCCAAAACTTAAAAGAACTTATGGATGACTTGAATGAATATCTCTTCAGTTCTTTCTGGAACTCGAGGTGCTACATCTAGAGACCTTGACACCTAAGAAAGTATTAATTCATCGGTAAAATCTTACTCACAACGAAGAATGGTTCCAGTCTTAGCTAAAAAATATTCGGGGTGTTACAGGTTTAAATAGCGAAGTGTACAAATTTTAAGAAACGAAAAAAAAAGAGAATCAAAATACATAATATGAACTGTCATTCTCATTTTATCATTTGAGCACAAATAAAATTGAAGAGAGAAGAAGAACAAAGGGAGAAGAAATACCTTAAACTGCAGCAACACTTTCAGAAAATGGAATATGAAAGAGCTTTGAGGAGATGAAGAGATATTTGAACCTATGGGAAGTGGAAAAAGAAAGCTAAGGTCTATATATTGTAGTAAGTATAATGAATAAGCAAATAAAGACACGTGTAATATTTCAGAATAAAGATGTCTCCCAAAAAATGAATGAAATTTAATAGCCAATCAAATAGGGCCACAAATAGCAAAATATTAAATGCATCACATTACAATCTAAATAGATTTTGCTCCAATTCTGTAATGTCTTCTTCGTCCAAGAAACTGTCATTTCTAAATAAGGGATAATATAAAAAAATTAATATAAATATAAATAAATAAAAGTAATATAAGTAGCAAATCCTACAAGGTTTTCTTACTCTTGCCTCTTTTTCTTTTCTCTAGCCTACAATTAGGGTTTGTTGATCAGTTCATAATTCTCCTTCAAAGATGATCATTTTGAGGAGCTTCGACAGAGAAACCTTTGAGGTCGATGAGGCAGTGGCGCTAGAATCGCAGACGATTAAACATATGATAGAGGATGACTACGATAACACCATCATCCCTCTACCCAACATTACTAGCAAGATCTTAGCCAAGGTCATCGAATACTGCAAGCGTCATTTGGAGGTTCCTAAAGCTGAAGATAAGACCGCTAAAAAGGATCGAAAGACTTTCGATGTTGAATTCGTCAAAGTTGATCAGAGCACCCTTTTCAATCTCATGTTGGTTTGGATATTTTTAAATCTTTATGTATATCTTAATTGATTCCTATATGTTTCTGATTACCTCGGTGGGATTGTTCAATTATTGGTGTGCTTGATTGTTTATTCTTTAATTAATTTATCTAAACAACTAGAAAGAGGCAAAAGTCAATAAATTTTTTATATTCTAAAATTAGAGTCAAATAAAGTATAAGATCCTATGGAACTGTCATATATCAGCTAAGGGTGTAGCTTGGTTGTTAATGAAGTGGTTGAGAACCATGAGATTTTGGGTTATGATTCCCTATGGTGACAAAAAACACTAGGTGATTCTTCCTCATATGTCTTAACCTCGTGACAGAGTCACTTAGTACTGTTGCTAGTGGGAGGCGGCAAGTATTCCGTGGAATTAGTCGAACTGCGTGAAAGTTGGCCTAGACACCACATTCAAAACTGATGAAGTGTTTTTTTGGCTTGATTGTTTTTTTCTTCATTTTTGTTTGTTCCTTGTTGGTAGTTGTGTATATTATTAATCTCAACAGTCTTTTGTTTATTAGTCTACTCTATAAATATGTCTTCTTCTTGGTAGAACTTTGTAAATTATTAAATCCACTATTTTATTTGTTAATATGTACAACATACCATGTGTATTTTCACAAGTGAGGTCTGGGACCTTACCTCCTACCTTGTGAAGGTAGAGGGGTTGTTTCCCAAAGACCCTTAGCTCTAGTAAAACATATTAAAGCATGAACAAATAAGCCATTTTAGAAAAAGAAAAGAGTAGTATCAAAACCAAAAAGAATGAGCATTTTTATATTTAGAAGTTCTTTAACTTTCCATTTATCCTTAGGGACATTCTTTTGTAGGGTGAGGCCTAATGGTTGATGAATGGGTTGAGAACCATTTAATGATAGAGTTACTTGGTACCTGTTGCTAGTGGGAGATGATAGGAATCTCGTGGAATTAGTCGAGGTGAATAAATGTCAGCCCAGACACCATAGTCATAAAAAAATGTTATATAACTAAGAAATGATGAAGTGTGTTTTTGGCTTGATTGTTTTCCTTCATTTCTATTTGTTCCTTGTTTGTAGTTGTGTATGTTATTAATTTCAACAATCTTTGTTTATTTGTCTATTCCAAAAAGATGACTTCTTATTCGTAGAAATGTGTAAATTATTGAAACTATTATTTTAATTGTTATTATATACAACATACCATGTGTAATTGCACAAGTGGGGTCTGGGACCTTACCTCCTACCTTGTGAAGGTAGAGGGGTAGTTTCCCAAAGACCTTTGTCTCTAGTAAAATATATTAAAGTAGGAACAAATAAACTATTTTAGAAAAGGACAAGATGCAGTATCAAAACCAAAAAGAATCAACATTTTTATATTTGGAAGTTCTTTAACTTATCCATTTACCCTTAGTGACATGCTCTTATAGGGTGTGGACTAGTGGTTAATGAAATGGTTAAGAACCATGAGGTCTTGGGTTCAATTTTTAGTGGAGACAAAAAACTAGGTGATTTTTCCCATCTAGCCTAGTCTTGGAGATAGAGATACCTGGTACCTGTTGCTGGTGGGAGATGACAGGTATCCTATGGAATTAATCAACGTGCGTGAACGCTAGCCTAGACACCACGGTCATAAAAAAGTGTCATATAACTGAGAACAGATTAAGTGTTTTTATGGCTTGATGGATTTCCTTCATTTATGTTTGTCCCTTGTTGGTAGTTTTGTATATTATTGATCTCAATAGTCCGTGTTTATTATTCTATTCCAAAAAGATGACTTCATATTGGTAGAACTGTGTATATTATTAAACCCATGATTTTACTTGTTAATATGTACAATATACCATGTTTAATTCGACAAGTGGGGTTTGGGACCTTACCCCCTACCTTGTCAAGGTAGAGAGGTTGTTTCCGGAAGACCCTCAGCTCAAGTAAAAGCATATCAGAGCAGTAGCAAATAAGCCATTTCAAAAAAAGAAAATAACTATATCTAAACCATAGAGAATGAATATTTCTATATTTGGAAGTTCATTAATGTTATGGCATGATCATCGTCTCTTAGAGCATGTCACTAATGGTAAATGGGAAATTAAAGAACTTCCAAATATAGAAACGTTCATTCTCCTTGGTTTAAATATTGTTATTTTCTTTTTCTGAAATGGCTTATTTTCTACCGCTCTGATATGCTTTTACTTGAGCTGAGGGTCTTTCGAAAACAACTTCCCTACCTTCACAAGGTAGGGGGTAAAGTCCCAAACCCCACTTGTGGAATTACACATAGTATATTGTACATATTAACAAGTAAAATCGTGGGTTTAATAATATACACAGTTCTACCAACTAGAAGTCATCTTTTTGGAATAGAATAATAAACACAGACTAGTGAGATCAATAATAAACAAAACTACCAACAAGGGACAAACAGAAATGAAGGAAAACAATCAAGCCAAAAAAGCACTTCATCCGTTCACACTTATATGCCACTTTTTTTATGACCGTGGTGTCTGGGCAAGCGTTCACGCACTTCAAATAATTCCATGGGATACATGTCATCTCCTACCAGTAACGGGTACCAGGTAACTCTGTTGCCAAGACTAGGACAGATGGGAAAAATCACCTAGTATTTTGTCTCCACTGAAAATTGAACCTAAGACCGCATGGTTCTTAACCATTTCATTAACGACTAGGCCACACCCTATAAGAGCATGTCACTAAGGGTAAATGGAAAAGTTAAAGAACTTCCAAATATAAAATTGCTCATTCTTTTTTATTTTGATATTGCATCTTTTCTTTTTCTAAAAGAGATAATTTGTTCATGCTTTAATAAGTTTTACTAGAGCCAAAGGTCTTTGGGAAACTACCCCTCTACCTTCACAAGGTTGGAGGTAAGGTCCTAGACCCCACTTATGCAATTACACATGATATGTTGTACATATTAACAAGTAAAATCATAGTTTCAATAATTTACACAATTCTACCAATAAGAAGTCATCTTTTTGGAATAGATAAATAAACAAAGATGGTAGAAAGTAATAACATACACAACTACCAACAAGTAACAAATCGAAATGAAGGAAAAGAATCAAGCCAAAAAAACAATTCATCATTTCTCAGTTATATGACAATTTTTTATCACTATGGTGTCTGGGCTGGCATTTACACACCTTGACTAATTCCACGAGATACATGTCATCTCCCACCAGCAATAGGTACCAACTAACTCTATCACCAAATGGTTCTCAACTCATTCATCAACCATTTGGCTTCACCCTACAAGAAAATGTCCCTAAGGGTAAATGGAAAGTTCAAGAACTTCCAAATATAAATATGCTCATTCTTTTTGGTTTTGATACTACTCTTTTCTTTGTCGAAAATGACTTATTTGTTCATGCTTTAATATGTTTTACAAGATCCAAGAAACTTTGGGAAACAACCCCTCTACCTTCACAAGGTACGAGGTAATATCCTAGACCTCACTTGTGAAATTACACATGGTATGTTGTACGTAATAACAAATAAATCGTGGATTTAATAATTTACAAAGTTCTACCAACAAGAAGACATCTTTATAGAATAGACTATAAACAAAAGACTGTTCAGATTATTAATATACACAACTACCAACAAGGAACAAGTAGAAATGAAGAAAAAACAATGAAGCCAAAAAGGCACTTCATCAGTTCTGAATGTGGTGTCTAGGCCAACTTTTACGAACATCAACTAATTCCATGGGATACCTGCCACCTCCCACCAGCAACAAGTACTAAGTGACTCTTTCACGAGGTTAAGACAAATGAGAAATAATCACCTAGTGTTTTTTGTCTCCAGAGGGAATCATAACCTGATATCTCATGGTTCTCAACCACTTCATTAACAACCAAGCCACACCCTTAGCTGCTATATGACACTTCTATAGGAGTCACATATTTTATTTTACTATAATTTTAGAATATAAAAAAGTTATTGACTTTTGCGTCTTTCTAGTTGTTTAGATAAATTAATTAAATAATAAACAATCACGCATACCAATAATTTAACAATCCCACCGTGGTAATCAGAAACATATAGGAATCAATTAAGATATACATAAAGATTTAAAAAGATCCAAACCAGCATGAGATTGAAAAGGGTGCTTTGATCAACTTTGACGAATTCAGCATCGAAAGTCTTTAGATCCTCTTTGGCGGTCTTATCTATAGCTTTAGGAACATCCATATGGTGCTTGCAGTATTCGATGACCTTGGTTAAGATCTTGCTAGCAATGTTGGGTAGAGGGATGATGGTGTTAGCGTAGTCATCCTCTATCATATGTTTAATTGTCTGCGATTCTAACGCCACCGCCTCATCGAACTCAAATGTGTCTCCGTCGAAGCTACTCAAAATGATCATCTTTGAAGGAGAATTATGAACCGATCAACAAACCCTAATTGTAGGCTAGAGAGAAGAAAAAGAGGCAAGAGTAAGAAAACCTTGTAGGATTGCTACTTATATTACTTTTATTTATTTATATTTGCATTAATTTTCTAATATTATCCCATATTTAGAAATGACAGCTTCTTCGACGAACACGACATTACAGAATTGGACCAAAATCTATTTAGATTGTACTGTGTTGCATTTAATATTTTGCTATTTGTGGCCCTATTTGAATGGCTATTAAATTTCATTCATATTTTGGGAGACATCTTTATTTTGAAATATCACACGTGCCTTTATTTGCTTATTCATTATACTTACTACAAAATATAGACCTTAGCTTTCTCTTTCCACTTCCCACAGGTTCAAATATCTCTTCATCTACTCAAAGCTCTTTCATCTTCCATTTTCTGAAAGTGTTGCTGCAGTTTAAGGTATTTCTTCTCCTTTTGTTCTTCTTCTCGCTTCAATTTTCTTTGTGCTCAAATGATAAAATGAGAATGACAGTTCTTATTATGTATTTTGATTCTCTTTTTTTGTTTCTTAGATAATGTACACTTAGCTATTTAAACCTGTAATACCCCAAAAATTTTTGAGCTAACACTGGAACCATTCTTCGTTGTGAGTAAGATTTTACCGAGGAATTTAAATTTTCTTTGGTGTCAAGGTCTCTAGATGTAGCACCTCGAGTTACAAAAAGAACTTATGTTGAATTTCAGATATCAGAAAAGTATCATACTTCAATTTGAATCTTGAATTGAATAGAAAATTGAAATTATGTTTTCAGAGAGCACAACCTATGTTGCCCTGAATAGAACATAAAACGACAATACAACAATAAAAGATAAGAAAGCCAGATATTATAGATATCTCCACATGTGTTTAAGCCATACAAACTTCTTTTCTTATACACTTCACAATCGTATTTTACTAAAAAAAAGCAACCAAAACAATCAATCATTCGCAAAACCCTCAACTCAGAACTCAACAATACTCCATTAACAAGGAATGAAGCTAAAACCTCACGAACTCAAATCATTCAACCTCAAGAACGAAATTACGGATAACTATAACATGATTAACATGTGGGTGAATGAACCCAACACTATGAGAACTTACATACCTTAAAGAACTAGGTTCTTTGAAAAATCTTGGATGAACGCTTGAAACCTTGAACTTTTTCTCCTTTTGAACCTACTCTCTAAAGCCCTAAATGTTTAGGGGATGAATGAAACTTATTCTAATCAGTTTACACCCTAAATTGGGTGTAATTTACCTTAGACTAAGTGGGGGTAAGGAAAAGACTAAAATTCCCCTCCTTAGAATCAGTTTCATTCATCCCCAAAACGTTTAGGGCTTTAGAGAGCAGGTTCAAGAGGAGAAAAAGTTCAAAGTTCCAAGCGTTCATCCAAACTTTTGCCAAGAACCTAGTTCTTTATGGTATGTAAGTTCTCATAGTGTTGGGTTCATTCAACCACATGTCAATCATGTTATTTTTATCCGTAATTTCATTCTTGAGGTTGAATGATTTGAGTTCTTGAGGTTTTTGCTTCATTCCTTGTTAATGGAGTTTTGTTGAATTCTGAGGTGAGGGTTTTGCAAATGAGTGATTGTTTTGGTAGGTTTTTTTAGTAAAATAAGATTGTGATGTGTCTAAGAAAAGAAGGTTTGTCTGGCTTAAACACATGTGGAGATATCTATAATATCTGTCTTTCTTCTCTTTTATTGTTCTATTGTCGTTTTATGTTCTATTCATGGAAACATAGATTGTGCTCTCCGGAAACATAATTTCAATTCTCTATTCAATTGAAAATTCAAATTGAAATATGATTCCTGATATTGAATTGGTATATCAATACTGATTCGATCTGAGCTCTTGGAATTGGAATAAATTTGGCAGCGGATTGCGAAATTTTGGTGATCTTCTCTATCTAATGAATGGGGAGTCCTCTTTAAAATCATCCACTCGTAACCCAGCATATAAAATACATTACATAGTCCAGGGATTGTTGACTTACCCATTTAGTAACTTTGGCACTGGACGTTCCCATTTAAAAAATTTGTTTAAAGTTCAATTTTTTTAGAGGGCAAGACAATATGAATGTTTTATCATGTTCCATCAATACTCTTAAGGGGCAATACGATATATCCGGTGTGGAAGTAGGCCAACATTTCTATTGGTGAATAAGGGGTTCCAAATAGATGGCCAAGTACCTCTACGCACATCAGCCGAGGCCTGCGTACAAATGCACGCCCCTGCGTGCATCGCCTAAGTGACAATGGCAAGTCCCTACGCGCATCACCCAAGCGACATCGGCAGACCCCTGCACACATCAGTTAGGTGACATCGGATGAGGCCTACAAACATGGGCAAGCCCGTTCGCACATCTGCAAAAGAGAAATCTATCGATTCTTGCGCACAAGGCTAGGCCACTGCATGAATTTTTTAGGCGACATCGAAAGAGCCCTACGAATGTCCAAAAAGCTACATCATCCGAGGCCCGCGCAGAATGACATGCCCTTCACATCACCCAAGCTACGTGCCCACATGACATTGTCTAATGTTATCAATTATTTTTTTGAAAATTTTGATATAAAGAAAATATTTTTTTGTTGAATTTTTTTTTTATGTGAGTTATTTGTGCTAGCCAAAATGTGTATGATGGAGTTTTCTATTTTTTATTTTTTTTCCTATTAAACTATTTTTTCCAGAAAATTTCAACGTACAAAAAAATAAAATTTTCTTTTTGAAAACTATTATTTTATATTTGAAAGTTATATGTGCAAGCGGAATCGTGTTTGGTGGTTTTTTTTAAAAAAAATTTATATTTTTCTATTTAATTATTTTTTTTCCAATTTCAAAATTCTGACTAATTGTTACACAGTCAGTGGAATGATGCATAGTAAACATGAGTTTCTAATCCATTGGTAATTGCACAGAAGATTAAGTTTTACGTTGGTTCTTGTATCATGTCCGAAGGTATGACAAACGAAAAGAGAATCTAGAGAACCTCAACTTAATTATTCGTTCAAGCCGTTGGGGTTTAAATAGCTAAGTGTACATATTCTAAGAAACAAAAAAAGAGAATCAAAATACATAATTTCAGGCGTAAATCAAGCTATACTATATTTACAAGATCCTAGAATATTTACTAGATTCTAACGCTAATGTTGTCTTCTGATTTTGTTCATAGTATATCATTTTCTTTTATGAGATATCTAAGCTTGTTGTTACTGATTCCACATTTGCTTCGTTTCAGGGGGTTACTTGCATAGAATAACTGGTTTAACCTATGGTGTAGATATTGAAAGAATAAGATGGATGGGAATTTTGCTGGTAACTCTGATATTATTTCTTTTGCTTTTATGCTACCCTGGTATGATATGACTAGATTAGCTACAAGATTAATGTTGTTTCATAAAACTAGCATTGCCAGTGTAACATCTGACAATTTGAAGGAGCTTGAACTTGGAAAAAAATGAAAAAAAAATCTGGAAATTTGGTTAAGTATGGAAAACAATGAGTTTTTGGCCAACTTTGAGTAGTCGTAACTCCTAGCTCAGGATGAGTTAGGAGTAGTTCCAGTTATGGTTG
>JAJOOR010003222.1:0-36206 GCA_036250505.1 Solanum acaule | reverse complement strand
TAATACTTTGAGAGTTCACAAAACTATATATATATTTGAGAGTTCAAGATGTGAGAAATTTATTTAAGATCACAGGAGAGATTATATTATAAGATATAAAATATAAACATAATTTTAAATCAAACCAAACATACTCTAATCATAGGAAAAATTATGATAATTGTATGAATTCTGAATTTTTAAATCACGATTTTAAATAAGAATAACTAAGTTGTAGATTTAATATGTGAATAAATTAATAAATTCCTTTATGATTTCCAGGTAACTTCAAAATAAAGCATCATTCCCACTTATTTATTAATTAATTATTAATTTCCAAAAACACCCCACCCACCACGCCCACATTTAGAGAAAATAGACAACCATACAGCTTGATCATGATGGGATTGGTTCAAATTTCAGTTCACATATAGCATATATTATTTAAATTATTATTATAAAAATAAAAAGAAAAACATCAAATAAATAAATTATTATTGGATTTGGAATTCCCAAATACATGAATAGATCTGATAATGACTACTGTGCCTTTGACTTCTTGCCTCTATTTGGAACACAAGAAAGAAAGCATGACACACCTTTCTAATTTTGTTAATATAATATTATAATTGTGATATAAATAATTACGAAATTGCTAACTTCAAAACTAAATGTTCAATCAAATGTGGATAAATAGTCATTTTTTATTCTAGAATTATTATCTTTTATCCTAGGTAGCTTATCTCGCGAATCCAACAATTCTTCAATTAGGGGTATAATTAGAACGTAGAAAGTGAGTTCGACAGAATCTAATAATTTTAGGGAAAATTACGCGGATAAGCAAACATATACTAGTTAATTAGCTAATATAGTTATAATTTGAATTAATTACTGCCCGCACCTTAATTTTAGTTGTAATTATGTGCGCCTCTCTCCTCTCTTCCTCTCTCTCGCCTCTCTTCTCGCTTTATACATATACAAATACAAATTATTCATATACATATAGATAAATGCAATCACCTCTCTCCACTCTCTCGCTCGTCTCTCTCCTCCCTCTCTCAATCTCGCTCGCCAGATATACAAATACATATATATATCGGTTACATATATACAATTATCTGACAGATATATATATACAATTCGACATATATACATATATAACTCGCCTCTCTCTTCCCTCTCCTATTCTCGCTCGCCTCTCTCCTCCCTCTAACATGTAGCTACGAATCTTAATTAACAAACTATAGCTATGAAGCCTAATTAAAAATATTTTAGTGGCTATTTGTAAAAATTGCCCATAATTTTAGGTCAAAGCTTATCTTGTGTTAAGAAATTTAATATGTATAAATTATTAATATAAAAATTGGTAATTCAAAAAGAAATCAATTTAAAATATAAAAGCTTCAAATCCTATTTCGCCTTTAGCTTTTATGACACTTTTTAGTAATTCAAAAAGACTAAATAATTGAATTCATAAGCTTTAAAAATTGCTTCGCCTTGTCTTTAATGACATATCTTTAATAACTAAAATTTTAAATTTATAAACTTCAAATCACTACTTTTTTTTTAATGACAAGCCTTTTATTTAAAAGACTTAAAATCCTGAATTCATACGCCTTAAATCTTGTTTTATCTCTATTTTTAGTGACATGTCTTTAATTAATAACTCAAAAGACTAAATTCTCAATTCATAAACTTCAAACCTTAATTTCACAGTTATCTTTAATAAGCATGTCTATTTAACCACATTAATTTCATAATATATTTAAAAATGGACAAACCCAATCAACTAAACTATTTAAACAACACCCACTTTCTTCCTAATCACTCACTCTATATAAGTCTCACCTTCTTATCATCACCCACAACCCTCTCCAATTTTCTTCTTTTAAGTCTTATTATTATTATTCCATCAAAACATGGAAATATCACAAAATCCCTCACCTTTCTCTCTATTTTTATTTTAATTTATTTCACTTCTTAACTAAGAAATTAATTTTTTTTTCTTCTTCTCCTATTTTGTATTTTTTTTTTAAAATAATGACAACAAAATCAGAAACAAAATCCTCCATTGAAGTTCCCAATGCTCAACAACAAGTAGCAGCAGCTGAAAAAAAAACATCTGCTCTTTCTTCCCCTACAACAGCACAAAATGATAAATTTGTGCAGAATGGTGATGATCAGGTAATTAATTAATGAATTTATATATATATTGATAGCGTAAAAAATATTTTTCATTTTTCACTATAAATATTATTCAACATGTTCCAATAAATAACTGTCTTATTTTTCAAGTTAGTAATCTTACTGACTGTTACAAATCGTTACCCTAAAAAATGGCTAAATTCTTACTTTTCTTTGTTCATTTTTTTCATGTGATGAGTGAGAGGTGGAGTCAGGATATCATAAGAGGTTTAGAATTCCATCTTTTTTCGTCAAAAGATTATCTCAATTCTTATATATATATATATATAAACTAATTTCTCCTTTCGTTTACTTTTATGTGTCTACTATATAAAATATAAATATTTATTTTTACTAATTCAACTTAAAATTAAGACTTTGTATTCCTATAAACTTAGGTGAGATAAGTTGCATTCCTCTTTTATTTTTATATTCCTATAAACGCTTTATATCTTTTTTTTTTATTCAGCGAGATACGTTAAAATGTTGATTAATTTAAATTCACCTTGATATGTCTACTAACTAAAGGGTGGTATAGTATGTGTTAGTTATACTTTATGTGTATTTTATTTATTTTAATATTTGGGGTTAAATGAAGACGTGTTGATATCATAAAGATAAGAGTTGTTCATTTAAGCACATTTGACTGTCACTTTAGCTATTTTTATCTCCATTAAAAATAATAAATACAACACATAATAAAATTAAATTGATTGTTTTATCTTAAATTTAACGCACTCTACTTTAATGTAAGGATATACTTGAAAATAATTGTTCATTTTAATTTAGTCCTGAATTCCAAAGATGATTATCAATTTGGAACAAAGTTTTTAAAGCTATAGTAATAGCTAAAATGAGATGGAGGGAATATAAATTTTACAAAACTTAACCAATAAGTAACGTATAATTAATGCAGTAGAAAAATCAAAATTATTATTAACGGAGTTCAAAAATATAAAAATATAAAAAATTAATAAAACTCAACATTTATATATATACTTGTCTAGTGTTCGAATGAATCCATTTACCCCTACCTGACTTCACCTTGAATCAATATATAATTACGGTATAATATGTGAATAATTAATATATATATACACAAATTACACATTGTTTAGAAACTTATTAAATATTTATTTATTCATTAAGAGTTTTTCTAATTTAACTTAACATTATTATGTTACTTTGTGTTGTGTGTTTTTGTTGAATGTTATGGGATTTGGTGGGGTTTATATGTTGGTTGGAAAATAAAAAAGAGTATTTTCTGCACGCCACAATGAGTGCACTAATTTTAAATATAATTATCTTTGAATTTTGATGGAAAAAAGAAAGGAAAGAAAACACACATGCAAAGACATATATTATTATAACAAATAATTGACGCATGCTTAACTTAATTTACTTTATATAATAATCTTGACAACAAATATAACTACTCTCCGTATTTTAATAAAAATAAAGCCCTGAAATAAATATCACTTTAAATAAATCTTGTTTTAAACTACACTCTTATATTAAATAATTAACTAGTTCTTCTTAAATATATGATCATTAATTAAAATATATCAATAGTAAACTAATTGATGGACTACAGAAAACAGTGTTTAGTTTTCGAGAAACATCTAATAAATAGAGATAATTTTAGTAAATTATACCTTGTGTTGAACATTTTTCTTAATGAACGTGACATGAAGTAAACCAACACTTGTTTTGTGATGATGAGAGTATATAAACAGTGTAGTTGTTATTATCAAGAAAAGAGGGAAGGTATTTATAATTTTCATAAACTAGAAGAGGGAGAGTTTTAATTAGTACAATAAGTTCTTTGTTTATTGTTGGTTTTTACAAATTACTTTTGAAAAATATTCTTAAAATTGTTTTACTAAATTAAGCTACAAAAGCACTTGAGAATAATTATTACACATGTTTCTTTTCTTAGTTACAATGTAAAAACTTGGTGTCTTATTGTCTTAATTATACATAAATAGCTTTAAGGAGAGAATGATGAAGTTTCATGGTGTTGAGAACACTAGGGGCCTCTGATGTCTCTTTTGTTTTTTTTTAAAAATAAGTTAGTGCCAAAATTTTAGTATCGAAATTGTGGTATAAAATATATTGACATACTATATAAACAAACATTAAATTTAGCCTCTGACAAGTAAATACTTTAATTTTGAGAGTGTACGTACTTCTAATCACCTTAACTTGATCTTGATTGTGAACTAACTCGTCTTTATTGCATCTTGTAAACACCCATAATACATAAATTTTGAAGGTGTTAAATAATTATTTTGTTAGTTAAATTGTTCATCTAACAGAGTGAAAATGAGTTGAAACATTTAATATACTCACATGCACTCTAAAAGTTAAAATGCTTACTAGCCTACTGAAGTCAAGTATAAATATTTGTTTATGTATTAAATTAAATTAATGACAGCCTAAGCTCAAAGCGGACACATAAAATATTTTTAAAAATTCCATTTTACCTCTACTTTTTCTCTTAATTTCAAAATCTCCAATAATCTTTCCTTTCATCTCTACTTTATCATTTTTAAAAATAATTAACTAACTTAAAGTCTGTAACTTTACACAAATTTGATAATAAAAAAATATATATAAAAGCCTAATAAATACATTTTCTTAAAAAGACAAAAAGGGAAAAAAAACAAAAAAATATTGTAGTGGGGTGACTGTGCCTTGTGAGTGTACTTGGCAGAACAACAACAGAGTGTTGCAAAACAAAATACCATGAAAATATTCACTACTCAAAGAATTTATCAAAATAGAATCTATGTTTTCTCTCAACTTTCTACAATTCTTTTTTTAAAAATCTCAGCAAAGAACAGATTCAAGAACTAAAGTTGATGAGTTCAGTTTAGGTAAATTATTAAACTTTTTTCTTAAAAAAAAAAAAAAACTTCCATTTGTATAACATAATTTGAGTGGATATATGTATTTTTCTTTTCTAATTGTTTTTTCTTACTTCTTATTCAAGAATCTGATGACCCACTAAGCAATTTTGTATTTTTTGTTTGTTTTGCTTTTGTTTCTGTATAAAGATTTGATTTTTAGTGAAGAACTATGTCATAAGTTGGTAAAGTTTGCTCCTTTATTTGCTTTAGCTAGATGATTCTTGGGAAGAGGTGATTAGATGGAATCTAACACAACTGTAGTTTACCGAGGACATGACCTTAGATAGGAGTAACAATCTTTATTTGCTTTAGCATGATAATCAACATGATATGACACAACTATAGCTTAGGGAATGCATAACCTTAGATAGAAGGTTACGGATTAGGGTAGCAACCTTTATTTGCTTTAGTACGATAATCAACAGGACATGACACAACTAGTTTATCAAGGATATGACCTTAGATAAGAGCTTATGGAGAACATGGATTAGGGTGGCAACCTTTATTTGCTTTAGCAAGCACATCTGTAGCTTACTAAGAATATGACCTTAGATAAGAGCTTATGGAGTACTCAGATTAGGATAGAAAGTTAGTAAGTACATTGTGTGTTATGTCATTTATCTTTTCATATTAGTAATTGTAGTATTACTATTGTAGTTTATTGTTATTCGATTTCTGTTACTTTTTGTTGTTTCTTGTACCCCGATTATTGTCTTCTTTTGTTGTAGTTACTGTTCCTTTTGCGAATGTTTTGTCCTTCTTTCTTTTGCTTTTTTTTTTGGCCATGACTTCTTTCACTGTCCGTGGATCTATCGAAAACAGTACGCTCTCTATCTTCTAAGGTAGGGGCAAAAACTGTGTAAACGCTAGACCTCACTTGTGGAATTACACCTAGTTTATATGCTGTTGTTATTGTTTACTTAATTTCAATGAGATGGTAATGTTAAAGATTTGATTCTAAATGCAGAAAGTAAGGGACTTACCTCAAAGAGAAGCTACAATTCCAATGGGAGAGTGTAACAATGCAGAATACATAGAGATTAATGAAGTTGTTTCTTCTTCAAGAGCAAATAATGATAGGAAACTTTCTCTATTGCCTTTAGTTTTTCTCATTTTCTATGAAGTATCAGGTGGACCATTTGGTGTTGAAGACACTGTACAAGCAGCTGGTCCACTTCTTGCACTTGTTGGTTTCTTGGCTTTCCCAATTATATGGAGTGTACCTGAGGCTCTTATAACAGCTGAATTAGGCACCATGTTCCCCGAAAACAGCGGATATGTTGTTTGGGTTTCATCTGCATTAGGTCCATACTGGGGCTTTCAACAAGGTTGGGTGAAATGGTTGAGTGGAGTGATCGATAACGCTCTTTACCCGGTCTTGTTTCTTGATTATCTGAAATCAGGAGTTCCTGCATTAGGTGGTGGACTTCCTCGTGTTATCGCGGTCATAGGCATTACTTTAGTCCTTACTTACATGAACTATAGGGGTTTAACTATTGTTGGATGGGTTGCTGTTCTGCTTGGGATACTGTCGATTCTTCCTTTTGTTGTTATGGGGTTGATCTCGATTCCGAAACTAAGGCCCACGAGGTGGTTGGTGACGGATGTGCACAGTGTGGATTGGAACTTGTATCTAAACACTCTCTTTTGGAATCTGAATTATTGGGACTCTATAAGTACTCTTGTAGGAGAAGTACGTAACCCGAAGAAAACTCTGCCTAAAGCTCTGTTTTATGCTGTGATTCTAGTCGTTTTATCGTACTTTTTCCCTCTATTAGTTGGTACCGGAGCTGTTCCACTCGAGCGTGACCTGTGGACGGATGGCTATTTCTCAGACATAGCGAAATTACTTGGTGGAGTGTGGCTAAGATGGTGGATTCAAGGAGCTGCTGCATTGTCAAATATGGGTACATTTGTAGCTGAAATGAGCAGCGACTCATTTCAGCTACTTGGTATGGCTGAGAGAGGGATGCTACCGGAGTTCTTTGCCAAAAGATCACGTCATGGAACACCTCTAGTCGGGATCCTCCTCTCAGCTTCAGGTGTGCTTTTACTTTCATGGATGAGCTTTCAAGAGATTGTTGCTGCAGAAAACTTCTTGTATTGCTTTGGAATGATCTTGGAATTCATAGCATTTGTACGATTAAGGATGAAGTTCCCAAATGCATCGCGCCCTTTCAAGATACCTGGTGGAACAATCGGAGCCATTCTACTGTGTATGCCTCCAACCATACTCGTTTGTGTTGTTTTAGCGTTTTCAACCGTTAAAGTCATGATAATAAGCCTTGCTGCTGTTGCAATTGGGTTGGTTATGCAACCTTGTCTAAAACACATTGAGAAGAAGAAATGGTTGAAGTTCTCCATTAGTCCTGACCTTCCTGACATTCATCGCGATAATGGAACATTACTTCGTTGATTGTGTTAGAAATAGACGATGAAATGGTTCCAGTAAAAGTTACTCAATGAATGAAGATGTTGACACCCTCAATTATGATCTCTTTTTACTG
The DNA here is from genome assembly GCA_036250505.1 of Solanum acaule. Classification (NCBI taxonomy): domain Eukaryota; kingdom Viridiplantae; phylum Streptophyta; class Magnoliopsida; order Solanales; family Solanaceae; genus Solanum; species Solanum acaule. The sequence continues at coordinate 28,624 of JAJOOR010003222.1, read as the reverse complement.
TTATTCGTTATTTGCATTATGAAAACTGCAGTAAAAGCAACATTCATCATGGATATCGAATTTACAATTTAAGCACATAGAATTAAAACTCTTTAATCCCTTCCCCTTTATGTAGCAACTCTACTACAAAGGAAAACTAAGCAATAACTCTATTGCCCACTAAACCAACTAACTCTAGTTGATCTAGACTTTATAAACCTACTCAAAACAAGACTAACTCTAGTTGACACTACTCTACCCAAGAGAACATCAAAACAATGATGTAAAAAGGTTTCACCAAAACTTAGATGATTCGACTAACTAACTCTAGTTAACACGACTCAAACTAAATACTTAGACAGACAACCGATCTACTATCTTTTATAACTTAGGAGTAGATTTACAATTCAAGCACATAAGACACAGCTCAAAATACAATAAAGACGCTTCAGCTCTATCAAGTCCCTTTGTTGAGCATGAGCAATGTTCTTCCTTGAAGATGGCCTTTTCTTTTTGAGCTTATGAATTGTCAGAAATTCACAACTTTGTTTGTCAAATCTTGAGTTTGTGTTTTAGAGAAGAGACTATCAAATGGATACAAACCCCTTGGGACGACACTATTGGCTGAGAGCCTGCTATTCTGAAAAGTTGTGCACCAACCATGTCAGATGTGACAGCTTTTAGACAATTGTCTTTTGACTTTTTCACGTTCGCAGTCTTTTCGAGACCAGGTCCCTTGCAGTGTTTTCTTTGTGAGTTCTTGAATAGACTTGCTAGCTCTCTTTCCTTTTTGAATGAATAATGTTGTTTGTTTATTGTTGTATATATCAATCACCAACAAGAGTTTTGACCACTGAAACAAACAACCTCGTCCGCCCTTCTCATTGGTGAAGTACGCTGCACTTTTCATCAACCAACCTGACAAGACAGCTTTACAGCTGTACACCACTTTGAATCTGGACGAGAGCACTCTGCCAGGAATCGGATCCTTGCATTTGTGAGGATTATCAAAACACCTAGAATATAACACTTCTACATCATTTCACCTACTCGATGAAAATATAATTACATACAGTGAATTTTTTTTATGAAAACTGCAGTAAAAGCAACATTCGTCATGGATATCGATTTTTCACTTTCAAATTATAAGTTGTGATATAAATTTGTAAAAAATAACGTGCAAAGCCCATGTTTAGAGACTAGTCTTTATATAAGAAATATCATCTTCTACATATGTTTCTCTTTGGCGATAGCGATATGTAATGGACACTTTTCTGCTCGCAGATCACAATAACATCTTCTTCAGTCATCCTTTCGATCAACTCCAACAAAAAATATCGATATGCACTTGGAGACTTTAATTATATAGTCCACCTTCCATTCTTGAAACCCCAACTTCCTAAATAAAAAATGTATACATGCAAAAGAAAAAATAAATAAGGAATAAATGATTATGCAGCTGATGTAGTAAAACTGGAATCAAAAGTTAAGAAGGAAAAGAAATTCTAGAAAAGAGAAGTATTCTGAGGTGTAAAGCATTGTCCCCTCTTGATGATCTTTGCATGAGACTGAAAAAAAGAAATTACATGCGTAGCTTCCGTTTTCATTGCTACTACAAGCCAGATGTTTGATTGCCCTTGACAAGTATCAGTGAACTTTCAAAAATTCACATGCATATAGGCGCACCTAAGAGAAACCAAATTTCTCCCTTTTCTGTCTTCTTAACTACAAATACAACCTATAAAACATACTGAACACAACTAAATTCTCTTGCAAATCGGTCTCATTTCCCCAAAATATCACACTGCTATACATGGAAGAAGAAACCAAGCAAGTTTCAGAGAAGGTTGAATGCAAGACAAAGGTGGACCTGAAAATGCTAGTTGCACTTACAAAGGTGTTTGGCAACGTACGTGGGGCAAATGAGTGGCTAAAATCCATGATGATCAATCTTCGATATGTTCGCATTCAAATCTTTCCACACTCCACCAAATCCTACATTTTCACCATTGTTGTCCTTTTCAACCTTTCTGTTGATATCCGGTAATGGAAATGAAGCTTGCCCTGCAGAGAAGCAGTTGCTTTTGAAGTCACTGTCACCATATTCAGTCTCTCTGGAACTCCAGTGTATGTCAAGCTGCTTAAGTCAATTGAATTCTAGGTTTGGTTTTTGGTGTGCACATGATCAGAAAAAATGAGTTGAGCCTTATTACCATAAAGTTTATATGGAAACAACATCGTAAGAAGTCTCAAAAGTACCGAGCCAAAGGCGAGGGCCACGGTTTCAGCCATCCATTTACCCTACGTACGTTAGAGAACATCCTTGTAGCTGTAACTAGCATTTCCAGGGCCACCTTTTCTTCACATGCAACCTTTCTTGAAAGTTGCTTGGTTGATTTTCTTCTTCCATGTATAGAGGTGTAACATTTTGGGAAAAGAGATGGATTTGCAAGAGAATTGAGTTGAGTTGTTCAACATGTTTTAAGGGTTGTATTTGTAGTTAAAAAGGCAGAAAATAAAGGAATTTGATATCTGCTATGTGTCTATATATATATATATGTGAACTTGTGAAATTCCCTAATACTTCTCAAAAGCAATCAAACATCTTCTTTATATAGTATTTAACATGGAAGTTATGCATGAAAGTTTTTTTTTGGTCTCATGCAAAGGTCGCCAAGAGTGGACAATGGATTACACTTCTGAATAACAATGCAATGCCAAACTTAAAGACATGTGATATCTTTAAAAGAACAACAAAAGAGAACAACTTATCAATTCTATAAACAGCACTAAAATGCAAAATGAACATAGGCTCACCTTCTCACTCTAATATCAATAAAAGGAGAGGATTTTCGAAAGTATACCAGTAAAATTCTACAAGTGGGGTTTGGAGAGGATGTAGTATACACAGGCTTTACCACCTCGTAGAGTTAGAGAGGTTGTTTCCCAAAGACCCTTGACTCAAAATACAGCAAATCTAGATATATAGAAAAAGAAAATAGTGAAGTAAACATAACGACTAATAAGAGAACCAGTGCAAAGACTACAAGAACTAAATAAGAACCGAAACGCAATATACAGATGATGATAGATATCAATAGCAAGAACAACAAGAATACAAAGCACATGGGTGAAACTACTGACCACAAAAGAGCAGCCGGATTCACACTACTGTGTATCCAAGAATTCTGCTAACAGTAACTTGGTGCTCAAGCATGGCATTTATCTGTTATACAGAATTACAGATGAATAGGAGAATTAGCACCAACATTCTGTCTCAACTCCAAATTTAAAGGAAAATCAATAATCATTCCATATTTACCACACAAAAAAATGCACACACGCAATCAATGTACTAACAACTAGTAAACAAGAAGTGTCACTAGGCCTGTTGGTGTGGTTCGAATCCCTTACCTTGTAATCTCCTCCGTCAATTTCCCCTTCCCCTTCCCCTATTAACACCTCAACAAAGTAAGTACATCATAAGATGGACTAAATTTGAGCCCACACATTTCAATTTTTTTTAAAAAAAATATTATATGAAGGAGCTATTTGCTGAATTGATTCTTCAAAATGAATTAGAGAATCACTCTCTAAACCTTAGGAAATCAAGCCAATTTAGATATCCATTGGGGAAAAAATTTGAAAACTGTAGCAAAATCGAAATTCATTTTAGAATGGCTGATAAATAGAAAAATATAGGCTTCGACTTCTATACAATGACACATTGATAGATCTACACTCCATGGAGAAAGAACTGCAGTTTTTTCATACTCACCTCATATTTGGCTTTTGGGAAGATATCAATCAATGAAGAAGAGGTGATGATTTCATCAACAGTCACTATTCAATGAAGCTGCAGAATTAAAAGCTATTACATTGATTGTGTAGTACAAAATGTACATTGATTGCGAAGCAGACTTTTTATGTCCTATCGATAGAGTTTATCTGAACTATCAGTCGAAATTACAAAAGAACAATTGTGCAACAAATAGGGAAAAAAACATAATCAGCTGATCTAGTAAAACAGGAATAAAAGGTTAAGAAGGAAAATAAGTAAGTAAGATATTTCATTATCATAGATTCATGCCCTACTTACCTCTTGTATCTTTTTCCACCAGCAATGCATTAACATCTTCTCAAGCTATTCTTTTTTGTCCTTCAACGTTCATAACGATGATCAAAACAGCCACATGGTATATAAGAACTATTAGATTGATTTTTTTATACGCATCCCCAATTCTATTGATGGAGTTTGTCTGAACTGTCAACCAAAAATATAGAAACCAATTGCACAAGAAATAATACATAGAATTGAATAGTTCAAAAAGGAAAAGACTAAGACTTTAACACCAAATTCATAAAGAGTTCATCAGTTATATATACATAACATTTTAGCTAAGACAAAAAGGAGGAAACAATAATTTAGAAACACCTCTAATATAAACACCAACGTTAATTTATAGCAAAAAATATTAACTTTCTTAGTACAGGTCATTTTAGTTGGTTTCTAAGAAGAAAGAAAATAGCATCTGAGCTAAAGATTCAAGAAAAAGAACACACCAGCAAACTATGAGTCCGTAACTAAATATCAAAGTGATACTTTATGTGCAACCCAATACTATAATGTTGTTTCATTTATGAGATTGATTTTTAGTGTTGGAAATAGAAGACTACATATCCTTCTCTTTCCCTTGTCCCCAGATGGACATGGTATGACTTATGAGAGCTTGTATTTATCATAAGGTAGCTTCAACAGTAAATGACCGAAAATGTACCGTGTACATTTACTCAAAGCACCCATCTTTTAACTCAAGTTCTCTAGTCCATAATTATCCACATTCAACTTTTTCAGCACTAACGTTAGGGTTTACTTCATTTTTTTTATATAAACATTCAAATTCATTCACCTTGAAATAAGACAAAAAAGTAATAATTTTGGTCAGCAGTGTTAAAATTGGAAGAGTTTAAAAAGGAAAAAAATTCAAGAAAAGAAGTATTCTGAGGTGTATTGCATTGTCCCCTCTCGACGATCTTTGCATGAGACCAAAAAATATGCATGCGTAGCTTCCGTGCTAATTACTACTACAAGCAAGATGTTTGATTGTTTTGACAAGTATAAGTGAATTTTCTAAGTTCACATGTATACAGACACATAGGAAAAAACAAATTCCTCCATTTTTGGTCTTCTTAACTACAAATACTGCCCTTGAAACATGTTGAACAACTTAACTCAGTTCTCTTCCAAATCAGTCCCATTTCCTCAACAATGTTGCACTACTATACTAGGACGAAGAAAATCACCTCGGCAAGTTTCAGAAAAGGTTGCATGCGAGGCAAAAATTCACCTGAAAATGCCAGTTGCACCTACAAGGTGTTCTTCGCCAACGCACCAAGGGAAATGGGTAGCTGAAATCCACGACCCAAACCATAGTCCTCTCTAGAACCCCATTGTGTGTCAAACTGCTTGAACCAGTTAAATTCTGAGCTTGGTTTTTGTGTGCACATGATCAGGAAAATTGACTTGGACCTTATCACCACACGGTTGTATGCAACAACATTGTAAGAAGTCTCAAAAGTTCCAAGTCAAAGGTGAAAGTCATAGTTAGGCTCATCAACTTCAGCCACCCTTTTTCCCATGTATGATGGGCGAACACCCTTGTACGTGCAACTAGCATTTCCAGGACCACTTTTGCCTCACATGCAACATTTTCTTAAACTTGCTTGGATGATTTTCTTCTTTTCGTAATAGTAGTGTAACATTTTGGGCAAATGGGATTGATTTGGAAATTGGAATAGAACTCGGTTGAGTTGTTTAGCATGTTTTAGGTGCTGTATTTTTAGTTAAGAAGATAAAAAATGGAGGAATTTGATTTCTCCTACTTGTCAAAAACAATCAATTATCTTCCTTGTATCACAAATAACACGGAAGTTAAGCATGCAAATTTTTTTGGTCTCATGCAAAGATCGCCAGAAGTGGACAATGTTTTACACCTCATGGTACTTCCTTAGGTTTTCTTCTTTTTTAGAAATTTTTTCCTTTCTAAACTTTTTTATTTCTACACTACCGACCAAAATCAATTTTTTTTCTTCTTCCAAGGTGATGAATTTGGAATATTTTTTAAAAAAAGATTAAGTAGACTCTGACGTCAATCCTAAAAAAAATGAATATGGATAAGTATGAACAAACCTGAGACAAAATATGGGTGCTTTGAACAACTATAGTAAATGCACTTTTGGAAGAGTACTGTACATTTACCGCCAAAGCTATCCTCTGATGAATACAAGCTCTCATACCATGACCATCTATGAACAAGGCGAAGAGAAAGAAATATAGGCTTCCATTTTCAATACTAAAAGAACAATTCATAAATTAAATGACATTATAGTGGAGGTTTGCACATAAAACATCATATTGATGGGGTCAGTGTAGGATAGAGTGTATGCAAGCTTTACCACTACCTCGTGGAGGTAGAAAGAATGTTATCTGAAAGACCCTCAATGCAAATACAACAAATTCAAGTATACAGAAGAAGAAAATAGGAAGTAAACATAACAACTAACAAGTTAAGCAATGGAAAGCCTACAAGAAAGAAATAAAAACAACAACAATACCAGATGATGATAAATATCAAAAGCGCCAAGACCTGATCATGTTGGTGACCTTCGATTCCATACCCCTTTTAATTCCTCCCCTAATTTCCCAGTTCTCGTTCCCATTCTCCTCCCCCTCCACCTATTAACACCTCAACAAAACAAGTACGCCATAAGATGGACTAAAATTGAGCCCATTCAATTCAAAAGCTTAAAAATATAAAACTAAAGGAACTAATTTTAGTGAATTGATTCTTCAAAAGGAATTAGAGAATCACTCTCTAAACTGTAGCAAAAACATAACTCATCGTGGATTCAAAGTTTAAGACGTGATTATTTTCTGATTCAAATTTTTTTTGACAAAGTAGAAGAAGTTCAAACTCACCGAAATGCTGCAAAGAGTCCGAGAGAACACTAGGAAATTAATCCAATTTCTTCTACGCCATCTCACCTACTTGATAAAAATATAATTAACACAAACACAAAAAATGGATATTTTTTTTGAAAAAGGTAGCAAAAAACAAAATTCATCATGGATTAAAAGTTCAGATATCGAATTCTCACTTCAAATTATAAGTTGTGATTGCGTTATGAGTAAAAAAAAAATACTCCTTCCGTTTCAAAAAGAATTGCCTCATTTCTTTTTTAGTCTGTTTCAAAAAGAATGACCCCTTTTTTTTTTGGCAACACTTTAACTTCAACTTTCCACATGGCATGTTTAAGGCCACAAGATTAAAGGGCATTTTGGTACATTTGACATAACTTTAATTTTGAACCACAAGATTTAAAAGTCTTCTTTCTTTTCTTAAACTCCGTTCCAAGTCAAACTAGGACATTCTTTTTTAAACGGAGGGAGTAATTGAAGAAGTGCTGGAAGATCAAACTAACCAAAATGTTGCGGAGAATTCGAGAGAAATGTGTTTTTGTGGTTTTTCAGTTTGTGAGGGAGAAGCATTATTTGTAGTGTGTTTACTGCTTGGGAGGTGAAAACAAGAAAACAAAACCGGGTTCCAAACTCCACGGTAAAAGCATGTCTAAGATTTGACCCATTTAGATGAATTGGATTGGATTAAAAGATTTTATTATTTTTAACTTATTGTTTTTTAATTTTTGTTCATGATATAAAGTTGTAAAAAATGATGTGCAAAAAATGTGCAAAGCCCGTGTTGAGTGACTAGTCTTTATATAAGATATATTGTCTTCTAAATATGTTTTTCTTTAGTAGTGATAATGGCCATGTGATACCTAAAAGCTCTTATATTGATTGCATTTTGAACTTTTCAAGTCAAATTTATTTAAACATATTGCTATGATCAATCGGAAACATACAAAATAATTGCACAAAAATAGGAGAAGAGGATAACATTATAAATGTGAAATCAATAGTTTAGAATAAAAGATTAAATGAATAAAGTATGATCTTAATTTGTTATTTGTCAAAAACAATCACAAATTTTATTTATATATGTATAATTGACTTTTCTTGTTTTATCAATAGAATTTGTCCGTTAAAAAAGACACTAAACAATTACCATGTAATACAAAATATGTATTCAATGAAGTGTATAATATGTTGTCAATATATTATACAAACGTTAAGAAGGAAAAAGAGTTAAGAGTAAGATATTTCATTATCATAGATTCAGGCCCTACATACCTCTTTTATCTTTTTCCCATCAGCAATGCCTTAACATCTTCTCAGGCTTATCTCCTTTGTCCTTCAACGTTCATAAGGATGATCAAAACAATCACATGGTATATAAAAGCTATTATATTGATTTTGTTATATGCATTTCCAATTCTATTGATAGAGTTTGTCTGAACTGTCGACCAAAAATATAGAAACCAATAGCACAAGAAATAGTAGAATTAAGGTCATGATAAATAAGAATTTAATAGTTCAAAAAGAAAAAAGAGTGAAGACTTTGACACCAAATTCATAAGGAGTTCGTCAGTTATATATGTATAACATTTTAGCTTAGACAAAAAGGATGAAACAGTAATTTAGAAAATCCTTTGATATAAACACCAACATTAATTTGTAGCACAAGATAATATTAACTTTCTTAGCACTGGTCATTTTAGTTGGTTTCTCAGAAGAAAGAAAATAGCATCTGTCTGAGCTTAAAAATTCAATAAAAAGAAGACACCAACAAACTACGAGTCCAGAACCTAAATATCAACTTTTTCAGCACTGACATCAGGGTTCACTTCATTTATTTTTTTTGTAAACATTCAAATTCATCCACCTTGGAAGAAAACGAAAAAAGTAATGATTTTGGTCAGTAGTGTCAAAATTGGAGAAGTTTAAAAAGGAAAAAGAAATTCGAGAAAAGAAGTATTCTGAGTTGTAACGCGTTGTCCCTCTCGATCTTTGCATGAGACCAAAAAATATGCATGCATAGCTTCCGTGTTAATAGCTACTACAAGCAAAATGTTTGATTGTTTTTGATAAGTATTAGTGAACTTCTTAAGTTCACATGTATACAGACACAGGAAATCAAATTCCTTCATTTTTTGTCCTCTTAACTACATATACTGCCCTAAAACATGCTGAATAACTTGACTCAATTGTCTTCCAAATCAGTCTCATTTCCCCAAAAATGTTACACTACATACAGGGAAGAAGAAAATCACCTAAGAAAGTTTTAGAAAAGGCTGCATGCAAGGCAAAGGTGACCCTGAAAATGCAAATTGACCCAACAAGATTTTCATCCAACGTACGTACATGGGGAAATGGGTTGCTAAAATCCGTGAGCCAAACTGTAACCCTCTCTTGAACTCCACTGTGTGTCATCAAATAGCTAGAGCCAGTTCATCCGAACCCCCTCGGCAAATTATTACGTAGTATATTTAAGGTATTTTAAATAATTTTTATATCTTTATATTGATTTTGAACCTCCTAAATATAAGATCAGAGGTTTGCTTAGTGGTCGAGGGGTTCAAAACTCACCTTGAGGTTCCAAGATCAAATCTTAGGAGTTAGGCACTACTCTCTTTTTTCAAACCCCCTTAATGGAAATCCTAGATCCACCACTGCCAAGAATGCTATAAGAAAATTCATGATGAAAATATAGATGAAAACGTAAATATACAATAAAATTACATATATATAATATGTCGTGTTTGTACCTTCATGTAGAGAATATTTTCCAAATTAAAAGAGGGAGGTTTTATTTTTCAAATTTTTGTGTTCATAATTTATGTTCTTAATTTTTTATTTTTTAAAAAAGTTAGAATAATTAAGGTAAGATATTCATGCAACACATATATAATGATTACCATTATATAAGATATATCTTCTTTTGTAGCTTCTTCTAGCAATATTTTTTCACAAAAGGGATGTTTTATTGATCTTTTGAACTTTTTGTTCTTTAATTGTTATTTCTTATATTATTATATATAGATTTATAATAATTGAATGTGTCATAAATGTGCAAGATCCATGTTTAGTGACTAGTTTTTTTCTAATATTATATAAGAACTAGTTTCAACATGTTTGTTATTTGTCTTAAAAATTTAATATATGCATTTCATAACATTAAAGCTCTCCGGTTTTAAACATGTCTTCCTATTCAGTAGCTAGCCACCATATGTCCATATTCACTCTCAAACTAAATGAAAGTTGGAAGTTGATTGCTTGTTCTCATCTTTTCTACAATTTTACACGACACTCATTCGATTTTTTTCTTCCCTATTAATCAAAATTCATTAGAGAAAGAGCTAGCCTTCTTAACTCTCGCCACATGGATATGAAAAGAGTTTGTCACATGTTTCTTTTTCTTATCTTTTCTTTTTTCATAATGAAACAATTGAAATTATCCATCGTTCCTTTAATTTGTTAATTCAGCCTCGCTTCTAAAGATTATTGATATATATATATATACGCACAGATAATTTGTTAGCAATTATGGCCGGGGGAAAGTCGAGGCATTGAGCGATGAGATAGAAGAAGAGTCTCAAATGTTGGGTAGGTCCTGTGGACCAAAGAAACCATTGAAAGATACATAAAAAAATTCACTCGTTTTTTGAGTAAATATTTTTGCTAAAAACATTTTTCATAACTTCGATATGAAACACACCCATGATAGTGTGATATATATACTTTTCATGAGCAAAAATACATCATATATATGCATGTGAAAATACATTTCTAAGTGTTAAGATTTAGGGTGTGATATATATTTTTTTATGTAGTTTTTTAACTCTTTTGAAGAAAAACATTTTTTTTCAAATTTCACAATAAAGTATGATTAATGTCTACATAATGTTGCTTACTTATCCTTTTATTCAAGTAATTAATAACATTATACGTATAAACTTACTGGTATTGCATTTTAAGTGTTTGTGAGGCATCTCCATGTCCTTTAGCTCATCTTAATTCCAACAAAATTCACTTCTTAATTTTTAATTGTAGCCTAGCTAACTTCTCTCGAAGCTATTTAGCATGAGACCTCCTTATAGGATGTTGAGGTGATTTCTTAATAGTCTTGTCATATGTTGATGGTCTATTTTGAATACTATCGTAAATTTTGAGTAATTCTTTAGATTTCATTTTTCTCATACATTTTTATGATCATTCTAAATCAATCAATATCATAATAATTTATTATCTTTCCCAATTCATGAAATCTCCTCTTGAAGATCATTATAACTCCATGACTAAGTCATTTCGACAATACTCATAGAACATAAAAAAAATTCATAAAAAAACTACGTACTACATTCAAATGTCTCGCTCACACCTTCATTTTTTTTTTCTTATGAACACTATTTTTACCTCTGTCAAAAGAACATTCGACTCTCAACCATTAATTATAACTTTATCTTGGCCATCATAATATTACTGCAAACTATTTAAAAGTTAAAATATTGTGTACCTAAGATTATTTTAATATTATGAGTTCAATGTGGAGCTTTGACATCAACATAGATGAGACTGGTGAGAGGTAAAGTTATATTGATGGAGTTTTACTAGAAATAAAGATTTAACTGTTGATACAATTGCTTATTATTTCAATTTTATTTGTGATGATTTGAAGCTTGCGAATGATTAATTTGAGTGTGGGGCTTAAGACATTGTCGTTGAAGGTTCTAAGTATTGAAGAATACAATGTTATAATCGCAAGAAAGTGACTCTCTTCTTCAAAGTTTAACGGCAATTTAAACTATTCCATCGTTCAAGGACAAATTTAACTATTTTCCAGTATGCAAAATACTGATGTATTGGAGAGCTTCCGTCGTTAATAAATGAGGACATATTTGGACCAACCTTGTAATTACTAGAATATTTTTATGACTACAATTTTTCTCAAACACTCGTATACATAAACAAAAACACCTAAATAATCACCTTCTTGGAACTTTTACACCTCAATCATCTATTATTTTATCTACCTACTTAAATCATCACATCTTCGTAAGCTTCATAACCAAACAATTCCTTCATTAGTATTAAAACACACCTTAATACTGAATTGGCCTAAACAAGCCTATTATTGAATGGAAACAAACATTTTAATCATCTCATCATCAAAGTGTATTTAAATATATAAATTGAGTAATAATAATTTAGATAAATAAGGAAAATAATAGACCAATAAAATATGAAACTCGCGAAAAAAAGGTTTAAGTATAACTAGGCATGTATTTGAGGGGAAAAAAAGACATAAATTGCTTCCCTCTCCTCATTCTACAAAATCTTCCCTCTTTCCTAAATTGCTTCACTCCCCTAAAGAAAACTTCATCTTTCAGTTCCAAGCTCCAATTTCACAAAAATGGGGAACCCTAAGAGACAATCAAGTGATAGGAACGAAGAACTGCACGCGGCGGCTCGATCTGGGGATCTTAACGCTGTTCAAACACTATGCAGCACCAATCCTTTAGCTGTCAACTCTAGGGATAAACACTCTCGTACACCGTATGTTTTCGTTAATCTCCTTCTTCAATCTTAAAATTTTCTATTGTTTATATGTTTGTTTTGATGAATTTAGACTTAAAAACGAAATGGGGTTTCACAAAATGGGTAGTTGAAGGTGGGATCGTACTATTAGGGTCTAATTCATTGCTGAAACAGCTAAATTCGGATTTTTGGGATTTGATAAAATGATTGAAGATGTAATTATGAAGATTTTTGATAGTGGGTATTTCTAGTTTGGGACTTAACCAAGAAAATAAAAAGGAATTGAGAGCTAATTGGGGAATGTTCATTTGTGGCAACTGCACATTTGTACTATTGTGGCGAAAGAGTAATGAGTCTGCATCCACTGGTTTACAATCTAAGGTCCCCCGCGGAGTAGCTAAGGTGATAAGCAAGGTGGGAATGGGGTTTCACGAGGTAGCTAAGGTGAGAAGTATCTGAGAGCTAATTGGGGAATGTTGTTTTGTGGAAACAGCACATTTGTACCATTGCGGTGAAAGAGTACTGAGTTTGCACTCACTGGTTTGAAATCTAGGGTCCATCGTGGAGTAGCTAAGGTGATAAGCAAGCGCAAAACACTTGTCGTTTGTAGAAAATCATATATTTTTGTAGGTGGGAATGTACTATGAGGGTGTAATACGTTGCTGAAATATCTAAATTTGAATTGTAGTATCAAGAAAATGATTGAAGATGAAATTATGAATCTTTTGATGGTGGGTATTTCTAGAATTTCACTTTAAGGAACTTATCCAGAAAAAAAGGAATTGGGAAGAGTTAAGGAGCTAATTCGTGAATGTTGTTTTGTGGTAACAGCACATTTGTACCCATTGTGGCAAAAGAGTAGTGGGTCTGCATCCACTCATTTGAATCTAGGGTCCATCTCTGGGTAGCTAAGGTGATAAGCAAAGGGCAAAACACCATTTTGTCGTCACCGCTAGTGTATTATTAGCTAAATTTTGATAGAAGTTGAGAGTATTTGGTTTCCTGAAACCCACCAGTTTTGATAGAGGTTATACTAAGATTCTACATTATTTTACTTTTTGAGGCGTTTCTGATTTTATTTCCTACTGTATATGCTGTTTTCCTTTTCTTCCTATGACTTTAGTTGTGATAAGGGACTTCTGATTGATTTTAGTTTTGCTACATTATTGACACAACTTTGTTTATGCTGGAGGGTGAATGTTATTCTGAATGTATATATTCAAGTCTGAGAAAATATATAGATTTCTGCAGACGGTTTTCAAGTCAAACTTCTAAGCCGCTAGCTTTGGTATTAGAGATTATTCACATCCCTTTTGACCATATTTGATGTCTCATCCATATAAGCTGTAGCTATGCTAAAAAACTGAACTGTTAGTTTTAGGTCACATTATATGTCATTTACATCCAAACTTCTCAGTAAATCTGAAGCAACTAGGAAGGCCTTAATCTTTCACAACTTCTGCTCATATGTATATTACATTTTCTGCCTCTTTTTTTCTAACTGAGAAATCCATCTAAAGCAGACCGTTTGGGCCAACTGCAGCCCCTGAAACTCGAAGATGATGAGTCCACCCCTCTACCCTTATTCACTTAAAAATACCAGAATTAGTTTGCTTCAGTTGTGGCAGGGCTTGATTTGTGACCTAAGATACAAGTCTCCCAATCTTTGCCGATTGAGGGGTTACCCCCGGGGGGAATATATTACATTTTATTCTCTTCTACCATACTTTTAGCTTTAAGAACTACTTCAAGGGCATAACACCTATCAAAGTGAGGCTTTCTTTACCCATTTGGATGCTCGTTCCAATAAATAATTTCTAAGGTTTGGTCTTTGTATCTTCTTTCATTTATGGAGAGACATCCAAACCTCAGCTGCTAGAACTTTATGACCATGTTTCCTGCCCCTTGAGGAGTGCTACAGACCAAAAAAGAATATGTAGAATTTTCATTTGTATTACTTTTGTGTTAGTGCTAAAATTTTTAACTGGACAATCTGAAGGAATGATTGTATCGAAGTCTGCCCATGGAGATGACATTATAGGATATCCATTGATATATGAGAAAAAACTTCATTCAATGGAGCTTACGCTCGGTCTCCTCATGTACTTGTGATTTTAGAAGTAGGGAAAGGAAGTGCCTAAGGTGGATATATTGTAGTAAAACTCAAACATATGTGAAGAGTTTGGCATGACAAAGAAAGGCAATTTGTGCTGTTAGCAATACTTAAAGGGATCTTCACAAAGTTTTTCGAGCAAAGATTAGTCTTTTGCGATTATCACAAGCTTTATGAGTGGTTTTATGCCTTTACATGTAAACTAATGCTCCAAATATGTTTTGTGGCTATTGTTATATTTTTACTGGCTTGTATCATTCACTCCCCACATTAACATACTGTTAGGTCAGAAAGATCCGCTTTGAGTTACCAAGAATATTCATCATAGAAAAATTCTACTTCTTCTACCTGCCTCAAAAAAAAATCTTCTTCTTGCTGACTATGAACAGATTTTCTCCCTAGGCATAAGTATTGCACTCAAAGAGTGCTGTTTGATGGCCTAACAATATACATTGGAAACTCAAACAAAATGATCCATAACGCTACATTTACTAGTGGGTTAGGTACTCGATAGAACAGTCGTGCTGGATGCAAACTGGACATTATCATTACACGAAAAGAAAGTGAAAATTTATGATACTACCTTTTATAGGTTCAATAAATTCATTTTTCTATAAGTGAGAAGAAAGGATGGACACATATTGTTTTATGATGTTGCTTTATCTCTCTAAGTCCCCTTTGTATCTGATTTAATTCTCAGCACTTCATTACCTGATATATGTCTATTATCTCATCAGTCATGTCCTTTTTTTCTGAAGATATTTTATTCAACTACTTAATCAATGTCACTTTTTTGGTTCAGTTTTCAATTTCTTTCCTCGTGAGATTCTGACCCCTGCTGACTTCAATACTACCATAATGTGGCCAGTTTTGGATGTCCCTCTGTACTTTATTTTGGTAATAACTGGTAGTGTTGTTCCTTTTTTCCAATCCTCAAGTGAGTCGTGTCACTTTGATCCAGTAATTTCTTATATCACTTTGCTTTACTTTTTATCTGTAAATTATTTTGCCTTATTAATGCATTTTAAAATGGTCTTTAGGCTCCATCTAGCAGCATGGTCTGGCCATGCCCAGATTGTGGATTATCTCTGCAAAAACAAAGCTGATGTTGGGGCTGCTGCTATGGATGACATGGGTGCAATTCACTTTGCTGCTCAAAAAGGTCATTTGGAAGTTGTTAGGCTTCTTGTTAGTTCTGGAGTGTCCGTCAAATCATGCAACCGCAAGGGTATGACTGCCCTTCATTATGCTGCCCAAGGGTCTCACCTAGAACTCGTCAAATATTTGCTGAAGAAAGGTGCAAATGTTAATACTAAAAACAAGGCAGGGAAAACCTCCATTGATCTCGCAAGCAATGAAGAAGTCAGCTCCATTTTAAGTCAA
Source organism: Solanum acaule (assembly GCA_036250505.1). NCBI lineage: Eukaryota > Viridiplantae > Streptophyta > Magnoliopsida > Solanales > Solanaceae > Solanum > Solanum acaule. The sequence continues at coordinate 12,653 of JAJOOR010003222.1, read as the reverse complement.
CCTGAAACTGCATCCTCCAAAGAATCTCTAAATGATGAAGAGAACAAGGTTGAATCAGAATCAAAGTCATCTTCACAGGAGGAGAAGATAGAGAGAGCTGATGACAAAGCTGCTGCTACTGAGGAAGGGGAAATTGTGACTGAGAAAGATGAATCGCTGAAGAGAAAGGGTGACGGAGATGAAACCAAGGAGAAGTCGAAAGAAACAAAGAAGGCGAAAGTCGCTTTAAATCATCTTCTAACCTCAGATGACAACCAAGAAGATGAAGAAATTTTTTGAGAACCTCTAATAAAGTGTTACTGACATGTAAACTAGCTATTCTACTAGCAGAGTAGTTCACTAAGAGAATCTTATAGATATGTTCTTTTCATTTAAAAGAACAACCATTATGCTATCGTGTAATTTGAGTTGGTGAATGGAAACTTTCCTCCTACTTTATCATCAATTTTGATTTCGATATAACACCCCTGGAATTGCAGTTCTTCCTCAGACCCTGCGTGAACACGGGATTGTTTTGTGCCCAGAAACAGGTTCATGTTACCCTACTAGAAGTAAGTTGTATTGCCAAGTGTGAAGGAAATTTAAGTCAATGATTTCGACATCTAATGCATATCTAATATTTGTTGAAAATTTTAGTAGGTTTGCACATATATATTATGTTCCGTATCAAAAATACTGGATTCGGATGGACATGCCAAGAGGCTAGATCGTTAGTGAAGTGGGTGAGTGGCTTCATTCTAAATAGCATGTGTACTTGCATCGACTTATTATGTAATATATAGATTCCTAAAGGCATTCTCTTTCAAGAAGATTCGAAACAAGTCAAACTCAAATAAAGTTCTGTACTTTGCATCAAATGAAACGACTCGATTCATTAGCTAGTATTTGTTTACTTTGCATCAAATGAAACCAATTCAATTCACTAGCTAGTATTTGTTTAATCATTCAAATAGTGACTTGCATTATACCTTTTCCATATCATCCATCAAATACATGTCGTTGAAATAACTTTTCAATATTTTTAATTTCACTACCACTTTTGCTGCCTACCCATCCACCACTTCATCATATCATCCACTTGTTTGAATTGTTGTGTCCAAGAGAACTTAGGGCAATTTTTTTAAAACAATTTTAGTTTTCCAGAGTTGCTTAAGGTCACAAATTGTCTTGGCATCCGTTTAATAAAGTAAATTCTACTGTTTAAAGTTCTTTTTGTTGTACCAATGAATCTTTCATTACTGTTTGTTCATTGAAACAATTCATTATTATCTTTAAAGTTAAGTGGCAGATCAAATTCGAGTGCATTTGCATATACATGTCATTGAAAGTGCGTCTCGTGTTATTATTGTTGTTTATGAATTTTTTCATTATAAATTGTGTTCCACCAATGCATTTTCCAGTTAAACCACGTAACAAATCACTGCATAACTCTAACCAATAACCAAACAATCCCAGAAAAGAAAATAAATTGTCTGCAAAAAATATCAGTCTCTAGGGGATAGTCTTCCTAATTGAAACTCAAGAAAAGACATGAACAAGGAACCCCTAGTGGCTTTTCAATATAGCTTATGTATTTTTGTTAAGTACTGTTGTTGATTCATCTAAACAGCACTTGACCGTCCATAAGCACAATTCACATTTTCACAAAACCACAACATACCCCGTAAAATCACACAAGTAACCCCTCGACTCGAGTATAACAAATCAAAGAATATTAGTTAATTTACACTCTAATTATCAAATGGCCTCAGAATTGCAGAATTAACATCAAGGCCCTAAAAAGACCATTCAGTCCCGAAAGATGGTGTTTTTTCATAATAGATCTCCTCACAGGCCAAAATAAAAAAATTAAAATATGATTTTTGATTATAAAAAATGTACTTCTCATGGCAAATCCCAAATAGTAATGGCAGAGATTCTGCTCTACAAGGCTATAGGATATGAGAATACCATTTTCGGATAATAAAGCAATATGATTCTTTCGAAGAAAAGACTCATACTGCTAAAAAATCAACAAAAATGGCTTAATTTCTGAAGATTTTTTCACATTTTGGGTTATGCGGCTATCAAATCAAACCCGCCCCAAATTCAAAAGTGAATCATCATGAATAGAAAAGGTTATATTTTTGAGAAAAATAGCAGTAGTAAAAAAATTCTGACAAAATATACATAACTAAGCAAACACAACTCAACGAATTAACTTACAACAATCGGAAAAGATGGAAGATCAAAGCTGGCGATGGAAGAAGGGAAGGGACGATCTGAGGATTTTATAGATGGTAAATTATGTTATTATTAGGTCTGGATGGCAGCGTAATTTTGAGCTTTTTTCAAAGCATATTAGGTCAAATTTCAATGTGGGCCGATTTTTCAGTTTTAGATATGTGTAAGTGAGTAAGGCCCTAAAGATGTTCACAACAACAACCACGCGGAGTCTGAGAAGATAAAGTGTACGCAAATACATTATATTATTACGTTAAAGTTAGAGAGATTATTTTTTATAGATTCTTCATTTAAAGAAAAAACAATCCAAAATACTACACCTTTCGGACCGAAAATGAAGAAAATCATGACAAAATATCATAGGCAATACGATAATAATTGAAGTTTAAAGAAATAACTAGATAATAACCAAATTGAAAGAAGAAAAAATTATAAGAGTAATACTACCACTAATAATATAAATAAAAGTATAGAAAATAAGTGAGACATTGCTCAACTATCTAACTAACATCTTACTCTAATTTAGGATTCGTTTAGTATGAGGGATAAGAAATGATTAATTCTAGATTTTTTTAGAACAAGTTTATCTCATATTTTAAAATTACAATACATACTTATCTCGAAATTAGTTATTCTAAAATTATAATGTCATTTATATTCTATATTGCAGATAAATAACAATCTTAAAATAACTAATCTCGAATAACTTGTTTCTGACAAAACATACCTTACTAGTTTGAGAACCCATCCAAGATATAAAACCATTTTCAGCCTCTTCTTCTTTCCCAAAGGCAAAACTGACCATGTAGATTTACAACTTAATTTTAAAAAAAAAAAAGATGAAGAATTTATTTTTTTTTGTTTTTTCATTCATGTTGGATACTTATATTGGACGATTAAATTCAGATTCGCATCGAAAAATTGGATTCTAATGGCCACCTATGATTTAACACTTCCACCAGCATTAGTAGGTAATTAACTGCAGTTGTAGTTGATTCTTCAGTTCTTCTATTCCAAAAAACAAAGAGCAAAATAACAAGCCTTTTGAGGCTACCCTCAATGGACTTATCAATGCAAATTTAAATTAGTTACACTTTAATTTGACTATCGAACACCGAGCAGGAAACCAAAATAACATCAATCGTTTGGATCGCCCACTTTCGTATTAAAAAAATAATGTTGCTCTGATCTGTCATTATCTTCAATTAGGTGCTGTCAATGACAAAGAAATAAAGTACCTTTTTTTTTTCTTTACAGCTTCATCTACTTGTACTTTTAGCTGTTCATGGTGTACATATTGCTGTGGAGTTTGGATCCATTTACGGTGCACATCAGGTGGGTCTTCTATTTGACTTCAAAGACACAAATTTTCTACATTGTTCCTTTAGTTATGAAAAAAGAATAACTGATAGTTTCGTATTTTGATAAATAGTCGATAGCTTAGGTAGAAAAAGTGAATATATAGTTTAGATAGAAAACTTGTATAAACATGATATTTCAGTATATTTCTAACCATTTACTCAAGGTCTGACCTTGTGGTCAATAAAATAGTTGAGACAAGGTCAATTCAGGTGGAGAAAAAAATATTAGGTGATTCTTCTCATCTCTTCTAGCCTATGCGACAGAGTTAGTTGGTAGGTGTTGTCGGAGGGAAGTGATAGGTATTCCACGTAATTAGTCGAGATGTGCCAAAGTTAGTCAGTCCAATTATGCACCAATGAAAATCTACCAGTTTGTCGGTCCAATAGCAATAAATCCACCCCATCTGAATGATAAACTATTATCATAACCACAATCTGTCTGATCCACACTGTTCTTTTCTTTCTTCTCAAGTTTCAACTAGTTAACTGAATCAATGGCATCATTTAGCAATTCACGATACTGTCCTCGACAGAAGTATGATGTCTTTCTAAGTTTTAGAGGTGAAGATACTCGTAGAACATTTATGAGTCACTTGTATGAAGGTTTGAAAAATAGGGGAATATTCACATTTCAAGACGTGAAAAGGCTAGATCATGGCGATTCGATTCCAGAAGAACTTGTGAAAGCTATCAAAGAGTCTCAAATTTCCCTTGTCGTTTTCTCGAAGAATTATGGTGCATCGAGGTGGTGCTTGAATGAACTAGTGAATATCATGGAATGTAAGGACAAAAATGAACAAACTGTTATACCCGTTTTCTATGATGTGGATCCATCACATGTTCGAAACCAAAGGGAGAGCTTTGGAGAAGCATTTTCCAAACATGAATCGAAGTATAAGGATGATGTCGAGGGAGTGCAGAAAGTGCAAAGATGGAGGACTGCCTTAACCGTTGCGGCAAATCTAAAAGGATATGATATCCGCGACGGGTGAGTTAAAAACACATATTTGCTTTTAATCGAAGAGTTTCCATTCAAATGCTTGTACATTTTTTTTCCGAAAAAAAGAATGGTGGTAGATTATAAATGTTCCTATCAGTAAGAAGGCATATATAGTCCTAGAGAAAACATAAAAATCGTCATAAACTGTTTAACTTAAATCTTAATCAATCTTCTTATTCATGTAGGATTGAATCAGAGAAGATTCAACAGATTGTGGACCACATTTCTACCAAATTATGCAAGAGTGTGTATTCTTTATCTTCTTTGCAAGATGTTGTGGGAATAAATGCTCATTTAGAGAAACTAAAATCCCGGCTTCAGATAGAAATCAACGATGTTCGGATTGTAGGGATTTGGGGAATAGGAGGAGTCGGTAAAACAACAATAGCAAAAGCCATCTTTGATACCCTATCTTATCAATTTAAAGCTGCTTGTTTTCTTGCAGATGTTAAAGAAAATGCAAAAAAGAATCAAATGCATTCTTTACAAAATATCCTTCTATCTGAACTGTTAAGAAAAAAAGATGATTACGTTAATAATAAGTACGAAGGGAAGAGCATAATTCCGAGCAGACTTTGTTCAATGAAGGTTCTAATTGTGCTTGATGACATAGATCATAGTGATCATTTGGAGTATTTAGCAGGTGATCTTCGTTGGTTTGGTAATGGGAGCAGAGTTGTTGTAACAACTAGAAATAGACATTTGATAGAGAAGGATGATGCAATATATGAAGTGCCTACGTTACCTGATCATGAAGCTATGCAATTGTTCAATCAACATGCTTTCAAAAAAGAAGTTCCAGATGATCATTTTAAGAAGTTCTCGTTGGAGTTAGTAAATAATGCTAAAGGTCTTCCTTTAGCCCTCAAGGTGTGGGGTTCGTTGTTGCATAAGAAAGGCCTAACTCAGTGGGGAAGAACTGTAGACCAAATAAAGAATAACTCGATTTCAGAAATTGTTGAAAAGCTCAAAATAAGTTATGATGGACTGGAGCCCGAAGAGCAAAAGATATTTCTAGATATAGCATGTTTCTTCCGAGGATATGAGAAAAAAGAAGTCATTCAAATCCTTGGAAGTTGTGATTTTGGTGTTGAATACGGATTGGATGTCCTAATCGACAAATCTCTTGTTTTCATCTCCAAAAATGATACGATTGAAATGCATGACTTGATTCAAGATATGGGTAGATATGTGGTGAAAATGCAAAAAGATTCGGGAGAACAGAGCAGACTATGGGCCGCTGAAGATTTCGAAGAAGTGATAGTCAACAATACAGTAAGTAGGCTAAACAATGCAATAATATTCAATTTCTGGTTTTCATATTCGAAAGACATATAGGGCAATCATCTCCAGTTATTTGTTCCTCTTGCTTCATATTCTTGCAAGTACACCATTTTTAGTTGTTTACTTTAGTAGGAGAAGCAAAAGTAATATAAATTTCATAACGTGGCTAGTTCATGATGTAGGCATTTTAATTAACGCATTCTAATTCTTTTATCTTATGTTAGTAAGCCATGAATTAGTCTAGTAGCCGTTTAATATGTTTAACGCAGTTTTTTTCTTTGTATTATCTTGAAATTTGTACGATATTTGGATTCAAAGTTATGCTTTGTAGACTAATGATCCTTTTATCAGGGGACGAAAGCAGTGGAAGCAATCTGGCTACATTATATTCAAAATCTATGCTTTAGCAAAAAAGCCATGAAAAAGATGAAAAAGCTTAGAGTACTATACATCGGTCGTTTTCATACACATGATGATACAATTGAGTACTTGCCCAACAACTTGTGTTGGTTTGAGTGTATTTGGTATCCTTGGAAATCATTGCCAGAAAATTTTGAACCCAAAAGACTTGTTCATCTTGATCTCCAGTACAGTTTGCTGCGTTCTTTATGGATTGGCACAAAGGTACAATTGCTGAATTCAGTTTTAGTTTTTTTTTTGGTTAAATACATAGATAGACACTCAATGTTGACAACAAGTGTCTAGTGACCATAAATACACCTTTGATTGATGTAACTCGTAAGTTGTCTTTTGAATACCCCAACCTGAATTGGCAACGGCGTGAAATACAATTGCTTCACGTTGAGTGATTTAATAACCAGCAACAGCTGTTCAAATAATAGGAAGGGGATTGGTATGTGATTTGCGAGGAGAGTTGGGGATACTTAAGACAATTGCAACATTCAAGTGTGCACTGAATAAAACATGTCAAAGTTTAAGGGGGTTTTAGGTATTCTACCTTTGTCTGAACATGTAATTCCATATAAAAATAAACTTAAACAATTTCTAATTTCACGCGTTGACTCTCATAATCTAAATGTCGTTACTTATCTTTAGTCTAAGGAGTAAATTTAACACAAAGGTCATTCTTTCTGTGTTTTGAATATATAGCAGCATTTTCCGTCTCTACGAAGGATAAATCTCAACTTCTCTAGAAGCCTGATACGAACACCAGATTTCACAGGGATGCCAAATCTAGAGTATTTGAATCTGGAGGGATGTAGTAATCTTGAAGAGGTTCACCATTCCCTGGGATGTTCCAGGAAACTCATCGAGTTAAATTTGAGTTGGTGTGTAAGCCTTAAGAGGTTTCCATGTGTTAACGTGGAATCTCTTGAATCTCTGAATCTACAACATTGCTCTAGTTTAGAGAAGTTCCCTGAAACCCTCGGAAGAATCAAGCCATTGGAGTTAGATATTCAAATGAGAAAAAATGTGATAGGGGAACTACCATCATCTGTTTTTCAGCACCAAGCACGTCTTACGGAGCTAGATTTGAGCTTTTTGATCAACATTATAGCTCTTCCAAGCAGCATTGGCATGTTGAAAGGTTTGGTGAAGCTACATGTGCGGCACTGCTCAAAACTTGAAATCTTGCCAGAAGAGATAGGTGATTTAGAAAACTTGGAGAAGCTTGATGCCAGCTATAGTAGGCTAATCTCGCAGCCTCCGGCTTCCATCATCCGCTTGAAAAAGCTTAAATTCTTGAGTTTTGAGAAAGGAAATACAAAAGTAGGCCATAAAGATGGAGTGTGCTTTGTGTTCCCACAGGTGAATGAAGGGTTATGCTCATTGGAATATCTGAATCTCAATTACTGCAATCTAATAGATGGAGGACTTCCGGAAGACATTGGATGTTTATCCTCTTTAAAAGAGTTGTATCTCTGGGGAAATAATTTTGAGCATTTGCCTCGAAGCATGGCCCAACTTGGCGCTCTTAAATTCTTGAATTTATCACACTGCAAGAAGCTTAAAGAGTTGCCAGGTTTCACGGGGATGCCAAACTTGGAGACTTTGAATCTGATAAAATGTATGAATCTTGAAGAGATTCATCATTCCCTGGGATTTCTCAAAAAGCTCTGTAGATTAACATTGACTAATTGTATACAACTTAAGAGGTTTCCAGGTCTGTGCATTGATTCTCTTAAGTATCTGTGTCTACGGGATTGCTCTAGTTTAGAAAAATTTCCAGAAATCTTCGGAAGCATGAAACTGAAGTCCGATATTCACATGCTAGACAGTGTAATGAGGGATCTAAATTCGATGTATATTTCATTTCCACGTTCCTTGTCTCAGGATATCGTTTCCTTGCAGCAAGGCATGATCTCTGCTTCAGATTCCTTGTCACTAAGAGTGTTTACCGTTGTGCATGGTGGGAATAAGATCCCAAGTTGGTTCCACCATCGGGGAACTGGTAAAACTGTATCAGTCAATTTGCCTGAAAATTGGTATGTACGTGATGACTTGTTGGGATTTGTTGTATGTTACTCTGGCAATCTAATTGACACCACAACTCACTTGATTCCCTTACGTGATGATGGGATGCCGTGGATGACCCAAAAACTAGAATTATCCTCCCTTCCAAATTATGATACAGGATGTACTATTCATTTTTTCTTGGTACCTCTTGCTAGCTTATGGGATACATCTACGGCAAATGGTAATACACTGAATGACTATGGGCTTATTACATTTTCTTTTTCCGGAGGAATGGAAGAGTATGGATTTCGTTTGTTGTATAAAGATGAACTCCAGGGAAAATACTGATGATACATGATGATGAGTATCTCTCAATTATTGTACTCCTAATGTCCTACACTAATATTTAAATGAATTTTGGAGTCTCTATTTTCACACTTTCTTTTACTTTAGTTGTAACAAAATAATTGAAGGTGATTATTAGGTTTGGAAATGTGAGCAATGTGGTGGAACCCAAATAGCAAAATATGCATCAAAAGCTTGACTTAGACTTAGTGGTCACTGTACAAGCATTATCCCCTTTTTTGTATCTTACTACAATAAAGATATGATCAATGAAGTAAGTTAAGAATCATGAGGTCTCGAGTCAAATCTCAACAAAGACAAGGGATTATGTGATTTCTTTCATTTGTTCGGTGGATAGAGTTACCTGGTACACCAAATGTTGCTGGTGGGAGGCTGATAGGAGGTGCTAGATATCATGTAGAATTAATCAAGTGCGTGCAAATTGATCCGGACACCAAGATTATAAAAAATAATAATTATTAAAATAAAGAAAGTGGTGTCTGAACACTTTTTCCTTTTTTGTTTGTAAATGAATGATGTAAGATGGTGTCTGTACAGCTGTACTGATAGGCTTATATGTGTTGCAATATCTTGTTTCCTTTTTTTAGTTTTGTTATTTTCTCTTTTTTCCAATGACATTCCAGAAAGCTTCATATGTTGAAATTCAAATTTCAAATCTTTGTAGGTAGGATTCTCAAGTACTACAGGGATGAATCCAATCTGGAATATGAACCTTAAAAGAAAATATTTATTAAATTGATTACAAGAATATCAGCCACGACGGTTTATGGGAGAATTGAATATCTACCAATTTACAAGCTTTTGAATTTGCAAACTTTTATTTTTCTTCCGGACTTAAAATCCATTAGGATGCATTTACCAAATGGAATTTTGGACACAACCAATAATAGTCGTGTAAGGTTCCACTCAATTTTGGACATTTAGATTTGTGGGCCCATTTGTACTCTTTTACCTCCTCACCAACCCACCCAGTTCCCTTATCTACCCACCCCTCTTCTTTTTTCTTCTTTTTTTCTTTTTCATTTTTCTATCTAATAATAAAAATAAAATTAACTTCCAAATACACTTTAGAAAAATCAATTTTAGATTGAATTCATGGTACAAATACTTCATTTTACTTTACAGATTTGTCTTACAAAATAAAATCGAAACAGAAAGGAAAAGAAGGTCTTCTTTCTCTTATTTTTATTCATGAGTTCGCTTGTTATTTTTGAACAAATAGTTATGGAGAAATTTATTTTTTTAGTCAATTTGCTAATTATTGCATGCTAGCTAGTTAGATAAATAGTTTATATTTATTAAAAATAATTGCATCTAATTAATCTATATTCTAAAGTTAATGAAACACAATTAATTTGAGTTTTGACTTAGTTTAATACTATTATTTATGTTTTGTGTTTGTTTGATACAATTAAAAATATTGGATAATAAGTTTATTTTTTAATATTAACAATTTTAAAGGCATTTTAGGTATTCCAACAAATAAGTTATTTATCAATATTCTTTTTAATAAAATACATTATCCCTGCTTCAATATTTTTATCTTTTTATTTCTAAATTCAGCTTAAGCACTTAAAAAGTGTTTCTAAGTACATATACCTAAAAATTACCTAAATTAAAGTGTCAAAAATTGAATGGAGTCTCGCACAACTATTATTGGTTGTGCCCTACCATCTTAAAAATTTTCACAAAATTCTTGCAATTCAATTTCCCCATCCAACTAATACAATAACAACAACAATACTAATAGATTATATAATCTACCCATCAATTTATTACACAATTACAGAGACAAGATCTTTCAGTAAAATTTTACCTGAACGCTCATCACTTATTCTTTCGTTTTCCTCTCCTTCGGAGTTTGAGTTGGCCGCCAAATTTGTTGCAACGAGAAAAAAGGAAAACTAAGCAAATACCTCATAAAAGTATAATAATTACAAATATATATCCCTTTATATTCATACCCTACTAAATAATTACATTCTATATTTCTAAATAATTTAGCTTAACTGATACTAAATCAATATCATATATTGTATTGGTATCATTAAAATTGATAATTTCGCCTAATTGATACTAAATCAGTATATATATATACTATATTGGTATCATTAAGGTTTCTTGTTTAGAAATTACTCAATAGTCAATGATACTATAAGAGTATATATAATCAGCCTTAATGATATCAATACAGTATATGATACTGATTTAGTATCAGATAAGCGAAAAATTACCAATCTTAATGTAATTATTTTGAGTTTTATGTAGTTTTTCCAAAGGGAAAATATTCTTAAACCCTATTTACTCCAATTCATTCGTGCACATGGGTTAAGTGATATAGGCTAATAATTAAATTATGGATTTGATCCATTAACCACCAACTAAAATAAATTATTTAAAATTACTCATAAATTAATAATCATACTTAAACAAATAGTTCAAAATTCCATAACCAATTTCACCGACTGATCAAGAAATTACTACTCGGGGCAACTATCGAGAAGGGTAAAATAGTACCCCCTCCGTTTAAAAAAGAATGACCTCCTTTCCTTTTTAGTCTGTTTAAAAAAGAATGACTTCTTTCCTTTTTTGGTAACATTTTAATTTCAGCTTTTCACGTGGTATGTTTAAAGCCACAAGATTGAAGATCAATTTAGTACATTGACTTAACTTTAATTTAGGATCACAAAATTCAAAAGTCTTCTTTAATTTTGAAAATTTTGTGTCAAGTCAAATTAGATCACTCTTTATAAAATGAAGAGAGTAACTTTATGAAAATTTTAAAAAATGACCTTCCGGGCCATACAAATAATCAAGTCAATTATTAGAAAATGACTGCAATTTGCAGATACATTCTAGGAGCAATTACTAGTATTCAATACCCTGACCAGCACAGTTGATATACTTGTAAATCAAATCTCTTCATTGACAAATCTTGTATCGGAGATGGCTGTTTATGCTGCTGTAACTTCTCTGATGGGAACAGTGCACCTGATTTCGCAATCCAGCTTAGACCTTCAGGAGGGTATCAAAGAACATTTGGAATCACTCTACGACAAGGTTGGTTCTCTACTAGAGTTTCTCGACAATTCTGATAATGAACTGATGAAGGATGTGCAGAAAAAGGTAAAAGATCTAGCAAATGAAGTAGAAGATGAAGTCGAATCACAAACTTTGCTGATTATGGAGAAGGATGAACATATTCAAACAGAGGCGAATGAGAGGCTTCTTATAATCTTGCAACAAGCTATACCAGACATCGATTATGTGAAGGAAGAGCTCAGCAAGCAGAGGAAGAATAACAAGCTGCAAGCTGGAAATGGTTCGACTGGTGATACTTGTTCACCACAATCGGATGTTTCAACCATTGATAACAACGTTGTGGGGTACAACATTGAACAAGAGCTCATGCTGCGTCAACTTACCGGAGACTCAGAAATGGAAGTCATCTCTATTGTTGGGATGGGAGGCATAGGCAAGTCAACTTTTGCCAAAAAGATGTTTTCCACTCCCTCAATTGAGGAATTCTTCGATGTTCGTGGATGGTTTACTGTGTCCAAGGACTACAGCTTAAGAAATATGCTTTTATCCCTCCTTCAAGACGTGAATGAAGAGCTTGATAAGAAACCCGATGATGAACTAGCTGATTGCTTGCAGAAAAGTCTCAAAGGAAGAAGGTATTTGATTGTTGTGGATGACATATGGAGCATAGAAGCCTGGGAAGATATCAGACAATGGTTTCCAGAAGACAACAATAGAAGCCGAATTCTGTTGACTACTCGGATCATGGAGGTTGCTCGATATGCTAGCTATCCTAAGAATCCTTTTCCAATGCGTTTCCTAGATCCAGAAGAAAGTTGGAATTTGTTTTGCCAAAAGGCGTTTGGCAAAAATGATTGTCCAGCTGAATTTGAGAATGTCGGAAAGGTAATTGTAGGAAATTGCAACGGATTACCACTAATGATATCTGTGGTTGCAGGGTCTCTTTCTAGCAAGAGGAC